>JAANYP010002063.1:50010-177510 GCA_020465985.1 Centrapalus pauciflorus | reverse complement strand
AGGAGGGAAGAACAACGTCTAGTATAGTTTTTGATGGCACTCTGATATGATTTTGAAGGATTACGTGGGACAATCCTTCACCGCACTCCTCTTCCCTTGGTGGATTCGGTTGTCTATGAATTAGTTGCTGAATAAACTCGTCTTAGATCTCAGATTGATAAAAGCTTAAAGTCTTTGCCGACTCCTGCTGTTTTTGCCACCCCACAACATTCTGTTGACAAATATGCTCCTAAAGTTGCTAATGATGAGTGTGTTTTCGGTCTAGGGAAGAATAATTCGAAGTCTTAGTGTCTGATTTTACTTGCCACTTGCCAAGGGTAAACAATAGGGTAAACAACAGCCGCATCAAAGGCCTCCGCAACAGAACAAATCTCCTAGACTGTTTCAACATCGTCCTATAGGTTCCACTCCTTGGGTTCATCGCCTGCCTTAGTTTAATACCGTTGCTGTTGTGCCTTCATTGGATCATTCTAATGTCATGCACCTTCCGCCTTGGATCCTTAAGTAGTTGACAATTTAAACAGTTTTTTTGCTTGCTGATCTACTGCCATGTCTGCTTCTCACTCAGGTCTGTCCTCTTCGACTAACTCAGGTATGCCTCCATATTTATGGATATCAGACTCTGGGGCATTACATCATATGTCACTTCATCTGTCATAGTTTGTTTCTTTGTGTCCGGGTTCTTCTACATCTATTATGACTTCTAGGCAGATCTATGCCATTAGAAGGTGTTGGCTCTATTGTTACCTCTCGTGTGTCTCTGCCTGATGTGTATTATATTCATAGTCTTGCTTTAAACTTGATTATGTTAGTCAACTATGCAAATCGGGTTATTATGTTTTATTTTCTTACTTGACTTGTCGTGTTCAGAACTCACATTCTCAGAAGGTGATTGAGACATGTCGTAAGCTGGGAGAGCTCTATGTTTAGGACAATCTTAGAGTTTCAGATGCGGCTGCTTCAAGTGACGAATTATCATCTTTTCGTTTGAGTCATTTGTCTTTTGGTTTTTACCTGTAGAACTCTCATTAAGGTCATGTTTCAGCATCTCATTTACAGTTTTTGGTCTCTACAGGCGCTCTAGGTCAATTGAATTATTCAGATCTTTCTGATTGTAGTGGTTGTAAACTGGCAAAATTTTCCGCTTTACCATTTAATAGAAGTGTCTCTTGTTCTTTCGCACCATTTGATCTGATTCATTATGATGTGTGGGACCTTATCTTGTGTCTTCTAGGGGGGGGTGCTAGATATTATGTTTCTTTTATTTTATGGTTATACTCGATACATGGATCTATATGATGAAACACGTGTCTGAAATTTTGTCCATCTATAAAGATTTTAGAGCTCTGGTTAAAACCCAACATTCAACGGTCATTAAATATTTTCGTTGTGAGTTAGGAGGTGAATATACCTATAATTCCTTCACCCATTTACTTGCTTTTGATGGTAAAATATATTAAACGTCGTGTACCAATACCCCTCAACAAATGGTGTTGTCGAACAAAAACATAGACATCTACTTGAAACTGCTAGGTCATTGTTGTTATCTTCTGAAGTTCCTCGTGTCTTCTGGGTAGAAGCTCTCCTAATTGCTCTCGATGTCATTAATCAAATTCCCATTGCTCGTAACTCTGGTCTCTCTCCCTTCGAAAAACTTTATGGAAACACACTTGATTACTCTTATTTACGTGTCTTTGGTTGTGCTTGTTTTGTTCTTCGTCCACATGTTGAACGCAACAAGTTGTCTTCTCAGTCGGCTTTATGTGTGTTATTGGGGGTATGGGATAGGTCAAAAGGGGTATCGTTGTTTTGACCTGGTCAGTCAAAAATTATATGTCTCGCGTCATGTAACATTTTTAGAGCAGATTCCCTTCTTTTCAATTCCTACCCATCGCCTAACCCGACACAGTCAGAATTTTTATCAATTGATCATTTTATTCTTGACACTGAGGATCCTACATTAGATACATTTGTTCCTGAGACGTCTACATCATCAGATCCTCCTCCTACGCATACGACCACTCATTCACCTACTGACACTAGATGTTCTTATCACGTATAAGTCTACTCGCCCTCGTAAGCCTACCAAACTTCCCGACTTTACATATACTTCTTATTCTGCTTCCTTTGCTTTTTTTTTTATTGCTAATGTTCACCGTTTGTTTGAGCCTCCATCCTATAGAGAGGTTGTTTTTGATCCACTTTGGCGGGAGGCAATGATTGAGGAGCCTACCACTCTTTATCATACTTGTACTTGGGATTTGGTTCCTCTCCCTTATGGAAAGGGACTCATTGGTTGTAGTTGGGTCTACAAGATTAAGACCAAATCAGCTGGGTCTGTTGAATGATATAAGGCCATACTTGTTGTTATGGGCTCAAACAAGCCCCTCGTGCTTGGTTTGAGAAATTCTCCACTGTCATCAACTCTCTTGGACTTATCGCGAGTAATCATGCCTCAGCGTTGTTTTTTAAAACCACAGGTACCGGTCGAATTATCTTATCTTTATATGTTGACGACATCATTATTCCTGGTGATGACTTTGAGGGTATTGAATCTCTTAAGTGTGATCTTGCTACTTGATATGCTATGATAAACTTGAGATGGTTACTTTATTTTTTGGGGATTGAAGTTGCTCACTCTGATAAAGGTTATTTGTTATCTCAGTCGAAGTATATTTTTGATTTATTTGAACGCGCTCACCTTTTTGATAATAAAGTTGTGGATACTCCCCTTGAAAACAATGCGCGTTACTCCTGAATGATGGAGTTCCTCTATCAGATCTGAGTTTGCATCATACCATTGTAGGGTAATTTGATTTATCTCACTGTCACTCGTCTGGAAATCTCTTATGCAGTTCATGTGGTTAGTCAGTTTGTTAACGCCCCTACCACTGTACATTGGGGAGCTGTTCTTCATATTTTGTAGTATTTGAAACGTACTCGGTTTTAGAGTTTGTTGTTTCCTTTTACATCGTCTCTAGAGAGCTGCGTGCTTATAGCGATGTTGATTAAGATGGAGATCCCAAAGATCAAAAGTCTACTACGGGCTTTTGTATTTTCCTTGAGGACTCTAATGTCTAATGGAAAAGTAAAAGCAGGATGTTGTTCCTCGCTCCTCTACAGAATCCGAGTATCGTGCCATGACAACTAATACATGTGAGGTCGTTTGGCTGCGTTGGTTACTAGCAGATTTGAGTGTTAATGTTTCTCAGCCTACTCCTTTACATTGTGATAATCAGAGTGCTATTCAGTTGCTCGTAACTTTGTTTTTCACGAGCATAAGAAACATATTCAGATTGACTGTCATTTGACTCGTCATCATTTTCGCATCGGAACCACATCATTGCCTTTTGTTTCGTCTACAATGCAGATTGTTGATATTTTTACGAAGTCACATTCAACTTCTCGCTTCCGCTTATTGGCGGTGGGGAGTTGAGGAATGGAGGGTGAACGGTGGCTACCATCCGTGCTTAGTTTTAAATCGAGAGTTTCAAATGAATTTCAGAATTCTTATGATTTTAGATTGAGACCTCTCACTCTCTCAGATTGTTTTGTTGTGATTGTTTTGTTTTATTTTTTTTGTTTTGATTACTGGATACTTTTGTACTTGACAAGTAGCACGAATGTATAACGTATGTTAAGTTAATATTTATTTTAGGAGTTGTATTTTTCAAATATATATTTAGGGATTGTAATTTGAAAAATGTACAAATTGAAAATTCAAAAGCCAAAAAACTGGTTAAATTTTTTTTTTAAACGGTTTACTATCATACTCCTACTTTTAAACTACTTCTTTGCCCCAAGACTTACTTTCTCCACCTAAATTTCAATTTGCCTCCGATGGGAGTCGAACCCATGACCTTCACTTACATATCACCCCTCTTACCAAATGGGTTAAACCCTATTGGCCAAAAAACTAGTTAAATGTGACGTTGAATTGGTAAATAGTGTGTAGGAAGGTTTTCGCACAAGCTAATTAACATTTACACGTAATCTGTTTACAATTTTATGTCATATTCATTTAGTATCTTAGAGCAAAGGGAATGCATAAGCCGCGTACAAGCGGCTTTGACACATAAGCAAGAGGCCGGCGGGCACACCACCCCCGGACCTTGGCCCCGACGTGATCCAGCCCCTCTCCGGCTTCATGAAGTCGCTCGGCCCCTGTGCTTCGTCCCTTTCTTTTTTTTTGTTTACTATCAAAACACACACACTATATATATATATATATATATATATATATATATATATATATATATATATATATATATATAATATATATAAATTTTAGTTTTATAATTTTTTTATTTTTATTGTTGTTTCTTATTATAGTTTCGTAAATATTTATATCTTTTTATTTTAGTTTCGTGATTGTTGTTTCGTTCGTACAGTTTCGTATATTAGACGGTTTTTATTTTTTAGTTTCGTAATTTTATTATGTAAACTTTTAAATATTTATGAAATTAATTATTTTAGTTTTAATAATTGTTTTCTTAATTAAAATGTTAAAAAAATTAAGAAAAGATGGAAAGGTATAGAAAGATGGGTATTTCCTAGTTAGAAAGGTGGAGAAAGGTGGGGAAAGGTGGAGATAGAAAAGCTGATGTGGCGCTGACGTGTACAGAAAGATGGTTTTCGGGAAGATGGGTACTCCCTTCACTCTTAGTGTTTGGATCCACTAACCATCCTTTTTTTTTTAAACAATAATCCCTAAAATGTGTATTTTCAAACTATAGTCTTAAAACATATATTCTTTAAACTATGATTGCTTAAATATCAATTTTGGATATATGATTTCTAAATTAAATAAACCTTGACCTAAAGTATGTCAATTACTCTTTTGTTTTACTTGCATTGTTTTTTATGTTTTCTAATTGACTAAATAATATTAATATTTTATTAAAACTTCTATATATTATTTTTTTTTATTATTGTTTAAGTATTAATTAATTATATATGATACAATAATCATTTTTAATAGGGTATAAATAACAATCATTTTTAGAAAGTAAATACAGATGGTTGAATTATAACAAACAAGGGAGCAAATACACTAGTAGATTAGATTTTAATTAAACGTTTATGTAATTTTTTCTGCTAAAAGATCATTTCCATAGTTTTATGCAAACTATAGTGATATTTCTGTAATTTACAATAATAAACATACAAATTAAAAATAACATAAATTTAAAAAACACGGTTTATTACGAAAAAAACCAACATTCTTTTATGTTTTTTACGTTTTCATCCATTCATATTATTATTTTTTCATTAAAGACCTCAAGTTATTTTTTTTTTTTGTTTAGTGAAATTTGGACATTAGAGACCGGTTATAATTAGTAAACCGAGTTTTTAAAAACTGAAAAACCGGATTCTAATTTCTATATTTCACTAAACCAACATGAAAAAATTACCATGAGCACTTTTATGAAAAAAAAATAAATGAAGGGACGAAAACATAAAAAACGTAAAACGTGTTGGTTTTTTTCTTCATAAACCCTTAAAAAAAAGCCTTGGCATGCTCACTTATGTATTATTAGTTATCATTAATTGTAATTCTATAATTTTTTTTGAAATTAAAAATTGCAGGCAATATACATGTTGTGGAATACCAATGGAAGAATGAAACTTTACGAATTTGTCGTTATTTTTGGAGGCTTTATGTTGATTTTGGCACAATTTCCATCATTTCATTCCCTCCGTCATGTCAACCTGCTCTCCCTGATCCTATGTCCTATGTACAGTGCCTGCACCACTGCTGCTTCCATTTATATCGGTAAAATTAACACTTTATATTAATGGCTATTTATTAGGCTAATTGTTAAAAACAGAAATAATTTTTATGTATTTTTAACAATTATAATAAAATTATTTATTTTTATCGTTAATAACATCATTTTTTATCATTTATAATAAACCTTGATAAAGTTGTTGCTATAAATGATTAAAAAAATACAAAAGTAAATGCTATGAAAGATACAAAATACAAAAGTTGAGTTTACTCATATGAAAATTACAAAAGTTGATACTATTAGTGATAAAAAATAAATAATGTTGCTATAAATGATAAAAAATCAAAAAGTTATTACTAATTATAGTAATTGACCTTAATTTATTAGAGTTAAATGTATACTGTAATTATGTAGAATTTGAAATTATAAAAATCTAAGTATGTTAATATTGTACATAAAATGACAAAAGTATATATGTTGCTGGATACTGATGGAAACCAATTGTTTTGCCAATCTATACGGAAGACGTTACTTAGGTATTATTTATGTTTTAAAAAGTAAAATATTTGGAGTCTTAAATCATTTTTCAAAGATAAGATTTGGTCTTGAAATCTAAAATCAAAATCGTTTAACACTGTATGTTGTATAAAATGAAATATTTTGAATATATTAACTTTCATGTTGTTCATTTTATATTTGAGAGTAATTAAAATATTAGATTAATCAAAAAAATGTGTTACTAAAGTTTTAAATATAATTAAACAATACTATATTTAGTTAATTTATACAAATAATTAAAGTTATCTAAAACGAAATTACTGAAATTAACTAAAAATATACTAAAGTAAAGTATTTGATTTATTAATTTAGTTATAATATTTAAAGGGATAACTGCGTAAAAAACCCCAAACTTGTCGGGTTTTTGTGATTAAAACTCCAAACCATTTTTCATTGCATAGAAAACCCCGAACTAACTAAAAGTTCGTAAATTAAGGTTTTATTAATGGGTAACCGGTTGAAACCAACTATTAATCATACGTGGACCGGTAAATAACCTATGTGGAATAAATTTTAATTGTTGAAACTGTTTGCCAATAATTACACATCATTTAAACCTCGTTGATAATTTTTAATTGTACTTTCTAAACGGGAATACATAATCAGCGGGGGTTTAAATGATGTGTAATACTTGGCAACCGGTTTCAACAATTAAAATTTATGTCACGTAAGTTATTTACCGGTCCACGTAGGATTTTAAAAACCGGTTTCAACCAGTTACCCATTGATAAAACCTTGATTTACTGATTTTTAGTTAGTTCAGGGTTTTTTATGCAACGGAAAATGGTTTGGGGTTTTAATCACAAAAAACTGACAAGTTGGTGGGTTTTTGCGCAGTTATCCCATATTTAAATTATTATAAGTTATAGATTCGTACGATTAACGATCCTCATTAAACTAATTAATTATTTGAAACTGTTTTATTAAGTAATTAAGTTTTCAATTAAAACTCACCCTCTTAAAATTAAGAAGAAACTTGAGACCTCGATCTTAAGCTTTTAAAGCAATTTTTTACTGAATAACTAGTTTATTACCCGCGTATTACGCGGATATCTTTAATATATATAAAATATAATAAATAAAAAGATTAAGATATAAATATTAATTTTTTTTAAAAATGTATATAAGATGATATTATTATTTATTATAACCTATTAATTTTGTATATTTCTAAATATATATGAATAGGAATTATTTTCTTATATATTTTTTTAAAATTTATTATATTATCTTATAATTAATAAATTAGTAGATTATTAGATTTTGTTTGATTTGAAATTAAAAGTGGATTATGTTACATTTTGATTGATTTAATTAATAAGTTAGTAGAGTGTTAGATTTTGTTTGATTTAATTTGATTAGAATTTAAAATTGGATTATATTATATTTGGATAGATTTGATTTAAATTTCTTTATTATTTTTAAAATCATTAAATGCCACGTGTCGATTCATGGTGACGACACGTGGCTTCACCAGAAAAGAGTATAGTTACTCTTTTAATAGTATAGATAGAGATAGATGTTTTTTAACCTCTTAATTTCATATTCAAGAATTGTGGTTTATCATGACAAAAAAAGAAAAAAAAAACGATCGAACATGTTTTCACATTTTTTGTATTTTTGTCATTCCATTTTATTTTTTTTTCCAGAAAAGTAATCAACTTAATTTTTTTTTTTTGGCATTATGAAATTTGGCTATTAGAATCCCATATTTCAGTTTTCAAAATACCCGGTTTACTAATTATAACCGAGTTCTAATAGCCAAATTTCACAGAACTTAAAAAAGAAAATTAACTTTAAAACTTTTATGAGAAAAAGTAATATGGAGCAACGAAAATGTAAATACTGTGAAAAATATTACACTTTATATATATATTTGGAAAATTGCATATTTTTGCAACAAGTTACATTTTTACCAATTTCCACGACCAATACACATATTATGCAACAAAGTTTTAAAAAAATTATAAAAAATTTAAAACATTTTTATCAAGTTACAAGATGAAGTTGTTTGAAATATGGTAAAATATTAAATGTGTTGGTATATAATATTAGAATAATGTATTATTTTACTACATATTAAATAAAATGTGATTCAATAACTTGTACTAAAAAGCAATTTCTGGCCAATATAAATTATAACATAAACATATATAACGACACACAAACATAGGGGTGTTCAAAAAAATCCGAATCCGAGCATCCGAAACAAAAATCTGAAAATCCGATCCGAAACTATCCAAAATTTCAGATATCCGGATTTTTGGATATCCGAAATTTCGGATTCGGATTCGGATTCGGATAGTAAAATTCCAAATTTCCGGATATTCGGATAATCCGATATCCGAAAATCCAAAAAAATTATTTTTAAAAGTTTTTTTTATATCTTTACTATTGATTATTTACATAATATTGAGTGTTTATTATTATTCTAATGTATATTTTTAAGTTTTATCTTAGTATTATAGATTTATTAACAAATATTTGTATAAATTTTAGTTTTTTTTTTATATTTTTTAGTCGTTTTGAGTAAAATAATTTCGGATACATTTAGTTTGTGATATATTTATTTTTAATATCTATTTGGATATATGAATTTGTATTTTAGATATTTAAATATTTGATTTAATTATTAAAAAAATTAAAAATATATGAATTTTCGGATATTTTTTTCGGATATTCGGATAATCCGATATCCGAATCCGAAATTTCAGATTCGGATAGCAAAATTCACTATCCGAAATTTCGGATATCCGGTTTTGAACACCCCTACATAAACATGCATTTAACACAATACTTTATATGTATTTTATAGGTAATTCTTCGAAAGGACCTCATAAGGATTACTCTTTGAATGGCAATTATGAAATTCGCATTTTTGGAATCTTTAATGGAATAGCAATTGTTGCTGCTACTTACGGAAATGGTATCGTTCCAGAAATACAGGTTAAACTCAGCACACCAGGCTCGTCAAGCACTTGGGTGTACAGACCGACGACCGCCTATTGTGGTATCTAGTTCTTGGATTTGGACTCATTATTTTTTACATGCGTGTGTAGGCTACTTTGGCACCACCAGTGAGGGGAAAGATGTTCAAGGGGTTGTGTGTTTGCTATGCGATTACCATAGTGACATTTCTCGGCGTAGCAATTTCAGGGTACTGGGCATTCGGTAACGAGGCCAAGGGTCTCATTTTAAGCAACTTTATCGACCAGGATGGTAACCCTTTGGTTTCAAGGTGGCTTATTATGATGACTAACATCTTTACTATCCTTTAATTGACAGCTGTTACAGTTGTAAGTAGATTTTTAGATTGATACTAATTGAGTCTTTTTTCGGTTCAAACTGATTTTAAAACTCAGTGTTACGTATGCATTTTGGTTTGTTTTGGCAGACATACTTGCAACCAACAAATGAAATACTTGAAAGAGCATTTGCGGATCCAAAATGCAAGGAATTCTCAACAAGAAATGTGATCCCAAGAGTGATTTCAAGATCAATATCTGTGATACTGGCAACAACCATGGCAGCAATGTTGCCTTTCTTTGGAGACATTTTTGCGATGATCGGAGCATTTGGGTTCTTACCATTGGACTTTGTGTTACCGATGGTGTTATATAATCTGACATTTAAGCCATCAAAGAGGAGCCCATTGTTTTGGGTAAATACAATTATGGCAGTGGTGTTCTCAGTGGTTAGCGTTATAGCAATGATTGCAACAATAAGGCAAGTCTGTTTGGATACCAAGGCCTACAAACTATTCGCTAATGTATGATGTGGTCATTAGGACAATAAGAGTGTTTACATGAATTGACCTAAATTTCATGTAATCTTTAGAAAAGTAAGTTAAAGCATATGATATAACATGTAATATATGCATGTTACATATATATATATATATATATATATATATATATATATATATATATATATATGTATGTATATATATGTATATATATATATACATACATATATATATATATGTATGTATATATGGGTCTGAATTATAGAGTTGAAACAATAAATACAAGGACAAAAGTTGATATATTGTTAAAGTGTATGCTCTAAGTATAAATAAAGATATTCTAGCCCTAGATCTTGTTCATTATTGTGTTTGTGATGTCAAGTAAAAACAAGATCAAACATTCAATAGAAATTGTTTGTTCAAGATTAATGTATTTGATTCATGGTCTGAAGTTTTATTAATTGATATCAGAACTTTGGAGTGAACTAATTGAAGAATCAAACAAAAAACTCAAGAATTTCAAGAAAAAGTGTCAAATACATCATTAAAGTGGTTGTGGATTTCAAAAATTCATAGAAAATTCATACTACGTGAATGAAGTTGATTTTTGGATATGTGTTGAACAACCCTTTTAAGGAAGCTACATCAGAAATTCAAGTTCTGACTCATCAAGATCAGGAAGTAATCAAACTTTTAATTTTTCTTATTTTTAGTTTGTGTTCTAGAGATTAAGAATTTTGATCTTTTAATTGGATTGAAGTTAGTGGCTCAGATATTGGACAAGTCTAAGGGTATAATCCATTTTTCTTGCTAAATTGATCTTTTAAATGGAAATAACCACCTTAGTTTAATCCATTTTTCTTGCTAAATTGTGTTCCTAACTTGTTTGTAGGATGAAAACAAAGCTAAGGCTTCAACAATCAAGTAATTTGGTGGAGTGTTCAACTTAAAACAAGTGTTGAAGTTTGACATATTCACACGTCGTTAACTTTAAATTTTGAGTTGTTATACTTAGAAATCAGCCTTCGTACTTCAAAATTCACCTCATATAGATCGAAATTGAAGCTTTCTAGATCTAAACTCAGCTTCCTACGTCAAAATAGCAACATACTTCGAAAATCAACAACAAGCATTCAAATCTCATATTGTTGGTTTCGAAATTCCTTGAAATTCAAAATTCATGCTATGGGTCCTTTGTAATGCAAAATTTAGCCTGTGTGCATCGAAATTCATCATGTATGTATCGGAGAGGCTTTATTAAGGTTTGAAATTCAATGTATGTAGATTGAAATTCAAGCTACTTTGGTCGAAGTTCACACAAAACCAATTTTTGTCACTTTTAGTGATTAATTTTTAAAAATAACTTAGAGAAGATAATTTTTAGTGTCACTTTTAACGACTGTCTCTCATCTTGGCCAACAAGAGCCTGCTAAACCACGCCTAGACCGGCCATCCTAGGCCAAAATCTAGTGGTCAATTTTTGCAGTGAACTTGATTTTTTCATAGGCAGACTTGATATGTTTAACCTTTTTTTAATCATAGTTGACCATTGTTTGACTAGTTTGACCAGTATGACTATGTTGACATTTTTTTACTTGTATGATAGGTTTGACTTTGACTCAATTGACCTTGTTTGATTAAGTGTGACTATGGTTGACCATGTTTGACTATGGTTGACAAAGTTTGACCGGTTTTAACTTTTATTGACTTTTTAAAAGTTTGACTTTGATTTTTGTGGTTTGACTTTCAATTTTTAAGGTCAATTAACATTCCCCGTACTTTCAGTTCAAAGTTTCTTTCTTTGTTTTATCTTTCTGACTTCCAATTCTTTTTGTGCAAAGTCTTTAATGTTATCAGGAATTTGTTTCTTCATATTGAGCATAATTGTTTGATTTTTATTCAATTCAATATCCATGAATCTAAATGCATTTTATTTTTAAATTTTCAAATTTTGATGACATAACAAACTAGTAGCATGAGTGAATATCTGAAGATGACTACTAGAGTTGAAGATGTAGAGAATAAACTTAAGAATAACTATGTGCTTTTGATAAAGATGAATAAAGACAAATTTTCGTGTTATGAATCTAGTCAAATCTTTTTTGAAGACAACGTTGATCTTCCGAAGAAAATTCAAAATTTTGAGAAGTGCTAAACGTAATCGTGAATCTAACACATTTGATGTGAAATTCCTTTTTATCAAATGCTCCATATTGCTCTCAATATTAATTGCAAAATACAAAATAGATACTTAGAAAATTACTTATATACTATCACTATACAACTTCTACAACTTGACAATTGATGTCCTTGCACTTCTAAAAAAATATTATTTTTCATCACTATATTTGTGTATCTAACAATTTTCCTCTTAGTGATGAAAGAAATATTACAATCAAAGTTCAAACAAGGACTCTACATATATAGAAAAAATTGAACTGTAAATCTTCAAAATTCTTTAGATATTGATCTTCAATTTCCTTTCTTTTATAAAATTTATACTTAGAAACAAACTTTTTGAATTTCAGAAATAATCTTCAAAATTATATTCTCAGAACAGTTCTCTTTTTCTTCTTCTCCAATATAAGAGAATTGTTCATAGAAGATAATTGTGATGATTCTTTCTGAGATTAAAAGAAATTTGTTTCTAAGTATAAATCTTACAAGAGAAAGGCCATTGAAGTTCAAGTTTTGAAGACTTTTGAAGATTTGAAGTTCATTTATTTCTGTATTTTGATCTCTTCATTTTTTTTCCCTCATATCTAATCTTCTCCTCTCCATTATGAACACTCCCCTTGAATCATGAACTAGTATATAAACTCCCCCTTGATCTTTCAACTCATCAAATCTTTTCTCAAGTCTGTTCTATAGCTTAGAGGGAGATCTTTGATCAAACCTGTTTGACACACCTAGAGGAGATTGTTAGGTTGTTTAATGCTTCAATCGAACCTTATGTTGATTTGCAATACTAAGCCTAAGTCTTTTATACATTGTTACATAAATTATAACTTGGTAGTATGTCAAAATTGTCCTCATTAGTTGAACATGATTTGACAGTTTATGTCTAAGCTTTTCATGTCTGTAGGTCAGGTTTGACATAGTCAAGTGATGTGTTCTATGTGGACAAGTTTAACAATTATTGGAATGTGTTTCCAAGTCATCATGTAAAGTTTTGAACATTATAATCAGCCTAAAGATTAAAGACAAAGCGGAAAAGTAGAACTGCTGCAACTCTGCCAAAGTTGTTCTGATACATGAAAACAAAGGAGATATTTGAAAAAGTTGACAAACCTTTTCTTATATAAAAAATATTTTATAAGAAGGTTAAATGTTATAAGTTGACTTTCTTCTTTGAGATAAAGCTGGAACAACAAAAGACAAAAGAAAAAGACAAAGATATCGCAGTAACACGACAAAGATGACCTTTTTTCTATTTTGTCTTGTTGTAGAAAAGTAAGTTTGTCTTTTTGTGAGACATTCCCTCTTTCACCACAACCAATGAAGAAGCTTCACTAAGATACTCTATAAGACTATATAAAGAAGCTTTCAAGGAGAGAGAAAGTAACCTGAATGCAAAGAGAGTTTTTCAAAACATGCATGCACATTTTACTTTAACTTGAGTGAGAAAGCTAAGTGTATCTAAGCTATCTTAAGTGAACTTGTCCTCTAAGATGTTTAGTGTTCCCAAAGCTGTTTAGTTAAAGTTTTGTAAACATACACCGAGTGTGTAAACAGTGAGTGAGTCTTAGTGAGTCATGTCATTGTATCTAGTTTGAGTGTGTCTTAGACTAGTGTAAACTTTTGTTCAATCTGTCATCCCTGTTCAGATAATTCCGCAATCCAAACTTATTCGTAATTTAACATACTTATTTATATATACACAAACATTGAGAAATATCTGTGTGATTTTGTTATATTTATATTCACCCCCTCTACAGTTACTCTTGAGATATACAGATAACCTTTTGGGACCTACAACTGGTGTTAGAGCAAATAGAGTGTGTGTTAGCTCTAGATCTATTATATTATTTCTCAAATTCCTACCATGGACAACTCTGTTTCAAAATCCTCCTCATCATACTATGACAATGACTCTATGGCCAAACCTCCCAAGTTCAATCATTAAAACTTCTCTCTCTGGCTGGAAACGTGGGATGATGCTCTATCTAGAGAACCTGGATGTTTATCTTCCAGAGATTGTAATGGAAGGTCCCTATGTGCCAAATTCTGTTACTCCTATCACTCCTACTACTAAAGGTGCTGATCCAGAAATGAGGACTATTGAGAAAACAAAAGCTCAATGGTCTGAAGAAGACGAAAGATTAGTTGCTCTGATGCTAAATCTAGAAACAACCTTGTGATCTCTCTTCTTGATGATGTGTTCAGGAAGTTGGAGAAGCTGAAGACAACTAAAAAAGGTGGGATACTTTGTAAACTGTCTTTGATGGCCCCACTATCACATTGGATAACAGGATCAACAATCTTGTTAGACAATATTGAATGTTAATTCCAAAACCAATGGAAAGTCTTACTGAAACCTACATTAGGTTCAATGCACTTGTGAATGAGCTCAAAGCTGTCGGGATCACTAAAGATAGTCTCACCTTGGTGAATAAATTGTTAGATGTTCTGCTAGAAGAATGGAACTATCTTCCCTCCATACTTAGAAATTCAGGCACCATTAAAAGCATAGATCTTGTAAACTTGTATGGATCCTTGATCAATGATGAACAGTCAAGGCAGCAAAAGAAAAATGCCTTAAAAATATCTAAGAAGTGATCAGCCTTGGTGGCTAAAGTAAGACAACCTATGAGTCAGACTTGTGATATATTCACAAAGGATGACTTATCTGCTGATGATGACCCAGAAGATGTATCTGAAGAAGCAGAAGACGACAAAGATCGTGATGAACTTAGTGATGAGCAAATGCTTGCGATGCTTGTCAAGAAGTTCAACATTAAAAAGCTGTTTAGAAGAAAGAGGATGCTGCCAAATCAATCAAGTGCTGTAAAAAAGAAAGCATTTGACAAAATCAAAGCTGAGTGCTACAAGTGTGGGAAAGTTGGCCGTATAGTTGCAGACTGTGTGTCTAAAGCTGTGGCCTCCTCATCCAAACCCCATAAGACTTACAAAGAGGATGGCTATAGGGTTAAGTACCTTATAGCCATGGCTAAGTTGAAGAAAACTGGAAGATTCTGTGGCTTCCAACAAGGTGAAGTGATGCGGATTTGTGCAACACACGAGAGATAATCCACCACCTAACGGAGTCCATTTATAGGATACAGGAAGATCCAATCACCACCCTTGGAGTCCACCGAAGGGTTACAGAACTGGTTAAGATTCACCATCCTAGGGATGTAAACCCAAGAGATACAGAACACATGAAAGGAGGTTAAAGCTGAGCTTTGGTTAACTACCTTTTTTTTGTTCCTCATTACAATAGTGAGATGGATTATTTATAGATACTTGGAACAACCCTCCAAGCTTAGGAAAATGAAAAGAACTAAGAGAAAACTTGAAGTAAAAGTTAATTACTTAATGAAAGTCAAAACTTGAAAAGACTTATCAGGTCAGGACAATGGACAGTCTTGCAATCAACAGTCCCATTGCGTACCCTGCAGTAAAAGTGCAATAACTTTCTCTAGAACTCTCCAAATTGTGATCCGTTTAACTCGGTGGAAACTACACTTAGAGAGCTTTCTACACATACATTACTCATAATTCTTGGATGTGCGAATCAATTCACGAATTTATTTCAAGTTGACCATAATCAACAAAGTCATATTCTTGTTCAATTATCAAGTGCAATGAACTTTAGCCCATGTGTCAAACTCCCATGGTTGAAAAAAATGCATCCTCGAGTTTACATGATCATTTTTTCCATAAAAAAAGTGAAAGGTCACATACATTGACAGTATTAGAGACTTCATAATCTGCTGGCAGATCAATTTTGTATGCAATTTCTCCAATTCTCTTCAATACTTTAAATGGACCAGCACGCCTTGGTTTTAACTTAGAATAAGGGCCTTGAGGAAACCTCTCCTTTCTCAAATGCACCCACAAAACTTCTCAACATACTTCCCAAACATCTATTAACAACTTCAGTTTGGCCATCAGTTTAGGGATGGGAAGTAGTACTAAATTGAAGCCGTGTTCCAAGTTTTCTCCAAAGTGTTCTCCAGAAATGACTCATAAACATAGGATCTCGATCTAACGTAATGGTCAAAGGAATTCCATGTAGTCGCACTCCTTCACAAAAATATAGGCCTGCCACATGAGAAGCATCAATGGTCTTTCCACATGAGATAAAATGTGCCATTTTCAAGAACCGGTCTACCACAACCATAACAGAGTCTTTGTTCCATTGAGTTTTTGGCAATCCCACAATGAAATCCATGCTAACATCCTGCCAAGGAGCTTCTGAAACTGGAAGTGGAGTATATAAACCAATGTTTCTAAAATGACTTTTTGCCATGTGACATGTGTTGCATCTTTTAGCATATCTCATCACATCCCTCTCCATCTTAGGCCAATTGAAATTCTCTTGTATGAGAGAAAGTGTTTTAGTTTTACCAAAATGCCCTCCAAGAATACTACTATGAGGTTCCATTAGGATTGCCTCCCTTAAAGAACATTGAGGAATGCATAAACAATTCTTCTTAAAAAGAAATCCATCTTCGAGTAAGAATTGCTTGTATGACCCCTTCAAACATTGTGCCCAAATACCAAAAAATGAATTATCCTTGTACAAATATTTTATAACCTCAAACCCAATAACCTTGACTTACATTGTTGTCAATAACGTGTACCTTCGGCTCAATGCATCAACAACTTGGTTCTGGGAACCAGACTTGTCTTTGATAACAAAATTATAAGCTTGTAAGAATTTTACCCACAAAGCATGTCGTCGGTTAAACTTGTGTTGACCGTTAATAAACTTTAAAGCTTCATGATCTGCGTACAGAACAAATGACTTTGAAAGGAGGTACTGACTCCAGTGATCCATGCATGAACAATGGCATAAAACTCCTTATCATATGTCGAATAATTTCTTCGAGAGTCACTTAACTTTTCATTGAAGAATGCAACAGGTTTGGTTTCTTGGCTTAGTATAAACGTTAGAACCATCACATTCAACTTCAAAAAGCTTCTCAAAGTTTTGAAGTGAAAGAACAGGAGCCTCAGTTACGTTTTGCTTTATGAGTTCAAAACTATTCTGTGCTTCTCTACTCCACTTGAAAGTTCCTCCCTTTAGATATTCAGTGATAGGAGCTATAATTGTTAGGAACATATATATATATATATATATATATATATATATATATATATATATATATATATATATATATATATATATATATATATATATATATAGAGAGAGAGAGAGAGAGAGAGAGAGAGAGAGATGAAAACAATTTTAATTGTAAAAGTTCAGGGGGTTTATTGTAATTCTTGTATTGTTGTAGTGTGTATAAATAGTGGGCGGTTATGTTGTAAAGAGATCAGATAGAATTCATTGTATTCCGTGCAAGCAAGTCAACATCACAGAGAAAAACCGAATGTTCATTTTGTAACATCTTTCTATTCTCTAATCAAATCATTTGGTCATAGGTTGAATCTAATCGTGTTCTTATTCTATTGATCTGAATCGCTTGTTGATTTTGAATTATCAATTGGTATTAGAGCCACATATGGCAAAATCTTTGAGTGATTTTTAAATTTCCAAACTCTGTTCTTCATTTTCGAAGTTCTTAAGTTTCTGAAAATCCCTTTGGGTTTTTGAATAAGTGGATGAATTGAAGTGAAATTGAATCGAGTGTGAATTTTTCAAAGATGAATCAATTGAGATAAGTATCAAAATTTAACTCCAATCACACAAATTTTAATCTGGATTTTTCTGAGTTTTTTTTCAAAAAGTGTGTTCTTACTGTTTTTGTGATTTTTTTTGTTGAAAAGATTGAATTTGAACTTGATCTTATTGAATTCTGTTAAAACTCGGACAACAATAAGTATTAGTGTTGACCGAGTTTCAAAAAGAACTGATCGAGTTTGATCAAAGCTTTGACCGAGTTTGATCAAAGCTTTGACCGAGTTTCAACTAGCATTGACCGAGTTTTATTAACCGTTGATCGAGTTCTATCATTGTCAATCGAGTTTGATGTAAAACACTTCGTGTTTGATCACTTGTTTTTTGAGTTTGATCATTCACCCTTCGAGTTTGATAAAGTTGTATTCGAGTTTAAAGTACACTTCATTCGAGGTTGTTTCTTGTTCATCCAAGTTTAATTAAACTCTCTTCGAGTTTCATCAGTACTCATCAGAGTTTGATTAAACTTCATTCGAGGTTTATCAAGTTTCATCCGAGATTGATCAAACTGTCTTCGAGTTTCATCAAGTGTCAACCAAGTTTATTCCTTTGTCATCCGAGTTTGATCACTTATCATTCGATTTTTGACAAAGTATTCTGCGAGATTCATTATTCACAATTTGAGATTTATCCACTTTCATTCGAGATTCCCTCAATCACTCATTATTCCATAAAAGATTTTGGAAGTTCAAAATCTGCAATTCAGAATATCTAACTTTTGACTGTATGACCTTTGCTGCTCAAATTGGCCATAACTTTTCACTGGAACATTGTTACAATGCCTACCTTACGTCAAATCGAAGCTTGAATAGAGATCTACAATTTTTAGAACCGGCAAAGCCGGTTTGGATAATTTTCAAGGCCTAATTCGACTCCAGAAAGGAAGTTGCAAGCATTTTTTTGCACAGAAGCTGAAAAATCAACGTCCAAAAGTCACTTCAGAGCTGATTTCACCAAGTCATCATCCACTAATACATCTTTAAGAGCTTCAACATTGGATTTCTATCCTTGAACAACCTTCAACTTGCTGATATTTTCTGAACTTAATTGATTTCCCTTCAATTTCCACAATTCTAATCCGATGGAGTTTAACACTGATTTTTGTGACGTAGATATTAAAGAGATGAAGCTGGAATTACTTAACTTTCAAAAGGATTTTAATAGGAAGTTTGGAAGACGCTTATCATCAAAAAAGCACAAACCTGAAAAATAGAACATGAAGAATATTACTCAGTGCTTTATGGCTACAACAGACTAGCCTGTTGATGTAACTATACATTTGAAGGAATTTGAAGTAAAGTTGAAGAATGTGACATAACTTACTGAACAAGCAGATGTTAAACTACAAGATGAGAAGAAGAAGGTAGTTTCTCTTGAACTTAAACTGGAAAATGAACATGATCAGGTGTTGAATCTCACAGTTGAGAATTCTAAGTCGATTGAGAAGCTTAAACTGTTTGAAAATCAAATGACTGATCATGATTCCATTTCAAAGTTAACGTCTGAAAGTCTGAGCTGATTGCAAAACTTACTGAATCTGAATAGATTCGTAAGAACAATTAGGATATTCTTGTTCAGTTAAATACAAATAAAACATTTGCTTTAATGATGTCATAAAATTGAAATAAGAAGTTTTAAAATTTGAAGAAAAACAGAAAGTATTGGATTATGAGAATCATGTTCTCAAAGTGAAAATATTTGAATTAACAAAGGAACTTGAAGCTACTAAACAATAGAACTTTCAGAATGCAACTCAACTAAACTATCTTTTGCCTGCACGATCTGATTTGTACAAGAAAGTTAAAGATCTTGATGTAACACTTTCAAAGACAAATCATCCTGATCAAAGTTATGTTTTAAACAAATTTGAAGAATTTTTTTCTCTTGAAAAGGAGTTTTCACTAACAAAAGGATTATTTGAGAAGGAAAGAAATGAGTTCTTACTTAAAGAACAAGATTTCAAAGCGAAATCTAAATTGTTTGAAGATGAGAGAAAGTTGTTCTTAATTAAATAACAATCTTTCAAAACTGATTTCCAATCATTTGATAATGACAGAAATTCATATTTGGTCATTATCAAAGGATTGGAAGATCAAATATTTCATCTTTCTAAACAATTTAATGTTTCCCTTTCTTCAAATGAATCAGAGGTTAAGGATTCTAATGTTTGTTTAGAACATAAAGTTCATCATTCTGATTTATATTTCGAAAGTGAAAAGAATCTAGCTAAAACTCCTAAGTTTGATTTGTACTCAGATATTCAACTGTAATATCTTTTAAAGATAAACAAAGGCAAGGATAAAGTAGTTGAACAACTTTCGGTCAAGATTTACCCTGGTGAATCTTCAAAATCTAAGTTTTCAAAACTTTTCGAAAATACTGGTTATTCTTCTTAGAAGAAAACTTCCAAGAAAAATACCAAGTTATCAGAAACAAGCTAACACCAGACAAATTTTTAGAAAGAAAAGTTTGCATAATTCTATTCGTTCAGATTCAAGTTTCTTTCATAAATCAGATATTCATTTTTATCATACTAAAAGAAATTTGTTTCCTGAGTTTGAGAAAGAAGAAAAGAAATATGTCCTGCCATGGGTACCTAAACCTGTAATGAAATGGTTACCTAAACCCGTATTGAAATGGGTACCCAAGAGTGCTAACAAGCCTGAATCCAAATCTGTTTGGATACCAAAGACCTCTTAATTTTGCAGGTTATTGGTCTTTAGTCAATTCAGGCTAGAATCCGGTCTTCAATGCAAATGGTTTCCGTACACATCAGTGTAGAACTCAATCTTCACTCGTATGGCTTCTACTCACAATAGAGCAGAACCCGTACTTCATCCGTGTAAAGTGTAAATAAGGCTTTCAGTTATTTCATACTGAAACTCGAGCTTCTGCAACAAAGGCTTCTAATCACTTCAGATTAGAACCCGATTCTGAAAGATGAATCTTTCTGAAATTCCTGTCCCGAATTCAACTCTGTAGCTATATTGAAAAAGAGGGAGCTTTATTTTACAATTTTTTGCTCCTGATTTATTTTCTATAACTTGACTAACTTTGTGTACTTATTTACACGGGGAGTTTCAGACGCACTCTGACGAAGATATTTTTTTTTGAAAAACTGTGTGTAATTTTCACGTAAATATTTTGTGCACACATAAAAAGGATTTTTTGAGCTGAAAAAAACAAGTGTTTTTTAATGGATGTTAATTTCTGATTCTCTGAATATATCATTGAGGTTCTAATCTCTTTGATTTTTTATAATCTCATTGCTTATGAGATTCTCTTCATTATTCTCCCATGTATTCTTAATTATTCCAATTCATTCATACTGAATTCATCCATAATCTCCCATGAGCTAATTTTTTCATAAAAATCTGATTCATCTCATATATTATATCAGATTTTACATTTCATTCTGATATCTCCTAACTCATCATACCCCAAGTTCATTGTGAATTTCATCTCCTAATTCATTTGAGCTGAAAATCCTAATCATTCTTTGTGAGATATCATATGAGTTGAAATGCTGAACATTATTTCTGCTGACTTCGATTATGCACCAATTTGTGTGATAGGCATAAACATCGCTTCTATGGTCTAACCAGAACCGGAAGACCTACCCAAGGAGCAAACCATCTATAGTTTGTGTGGGTGAGGGTTCTTTAGGTCTATTAGTTGAGAAGTGTCAGTTATCACAGGATACTAACAGGGTCGAGCAGAGGTAAAATGTAAGTGAGAGGGGTATATTGAAAGGAGATGGTGGTGCATCAGATCATGCTTTCACTATACATCTAACTGAATTTATTTCTCAAAAGTGAGCTGGAGGGAGCTTAGTTGAAAAATGTCGAGAGCTGAGAGTTGAGAAAGGATTTGAAGAAAATATAATCCTACCTACACCGTGTCTGCTGGGTAAACCAGATAATCTATCAAGCCCTACATGACTTGATATTGAAAAAGACGTCATGGACCCAGTGACGCATACACCTAACCCCACCAACCACTCAGTTATCTCTCAAAATATTTCTTTTTCAATAATCACGGAGATATAACATATTTCTATCGACATATCATTTTAATATTATTGATATTGAAACAAGGAAGACATTTGCTCCGGTCTCCGAATTCATTTGTATGCACATTGTGTCTAGAGCTGATTATATACACTTTAGGACACATCGAGTCTAACAGTCTGCGTGACTATAAACTGCTAGTCCAAAGTGACTAAGCTGGAAGAAATACGAGTCATTCTTTCATGATAAAGGATTTCACGATGACTATTTGGAATTCCTACCAGTGTTAACATCATGCCAGCGCTGCAAGTAGGTCACATAGATAATGTCTCTTGCTCAAACAGGAGTCCTATATGGACCTGGACTATGTTGCTCATGAATGAATGTGATTCATTTTTCTCAAGTCAAGTTGAAAAACTTTGACTTTGTTTGTTTCTGTAAGGAGAGAGTATCCATTTGAGAGGGGGGGGGGGGTGATAAATTTGTTCAGAATAGGGGGAGAGAACATATTTGAAAACAAGGATATCATTTTGAGAGGGAGAGAGAAAATTTGTAATATTTCTGAGTTGTAATTGTTGTTTTATTTCTGCAATTGTAATTTCACTAAATTTGTGTCTCTGAAGATTTTGCATGATGTTCATAGTACTTATGATCATCATGAGGGGGAGAAAAGTTGAATTTCAGAAACAACTGCTGAATATGTTGAAGATATTGGAAACAACTGCTGAAGACAATTATGACAACTGCAGAAGAATTCAAGATAAAAGATGATATGCTGTCTTTGACTGATCAAGGGAGAGAATCAAACTCTATTCATGATTCAAAGGGGAGAGTCTATTCATAAGAAAAGAGAATATCAGAGAAGAAGAGATATGAAGATCAGAGAAAGACAATGAATAAGAATTTTAAAGAATAACGTTGAACTTTGATTGAAGAATTGTTTTCATCTTTAAGGGGGAGATTGTTAGGAACACACACACACACACACACACACACATATATATATATATGTATATATATATATATGTGTGTGTGTATACATATATATATATATATATATATATATATATATATATATATATATATATATATATATATATATATATATATATATATATATATATATATATATATATATATAGATGAAACAATTTTTAATTGTAAAAGTTCAGGTGTTTATTGTAATTCTTGTATTCTTGTAGTGTGTATAAATAGTAGGCAGTTATGTTGTTAAGAGATCAAATAGAATTCATTGTATTCCATGCAAGCAAGTCAACATCACAGAGAGAAACTGAAAGTTCATTTTGTAATATCTTTCTATTCTCTAATCAAATCATTTGGTCATAGGTTGAATCTAATCGTGTTCTTATTGTATTGATCTGAATTGCTTATTGATTTTGAATTATCAGTAATGGTGCTAAAGCCTTTGATAAAACGACTATAGAATGATGCAAGTTCTTGAAAACTTCGAATATCATGGATTGATTGTGGTTGCGACCAACTAAGAATTGCCTCTACTTTATTGGTGTCCATGTTTACTCAGTCGCTCGACACTACATAGCCTAAGAATGTAAGGCTATCTGAAAATCACATTTCTTCAAATTTGCATAAAGCTTTTGCTTCCTCAAAGTAATGAAAACTTCATGAAGATGATTGCGATGTTGTTCTTTATTTTTATTGTAAACAATAATGTCCTCAAAATAAATGACAATGAATTTTCCAATATATTCCTTGAAAACATCATTCATGAGACACATGAATGTGCTTGGCACATTAGAAAGGCCAAAAGGCATGACAAGCCACTCAAAAAGACCATCTCGTGTTTTGAACGCAGTCACCCATTCATTACTACGCCTCATACGAATTTGATGATAACAACTAAGAAGATCAATTCGTGAGAAAATAACAACTCCATATAATTGGTCAAGAAGATCATCTAAATGAATTGGGTAGTGATAGCTAATAGTAATCTTATTCACAGCCCTACTATCAACACACGTCCTCCATGTACCATCTTTTATTGGAACAAGAAGTGCAAGAACAACACAAGGACTCTTGCTTTCCCTTAGGTAGCCTTTGGCCAATAATTCTTCAACTTGACGTTTTAACTCTTCATGTTCCTTTGGACTCATTCAGTAAGCTTCTTTGTTAGGAATAGATGCCTCTGGTATAAAATAAATACAATGTTGAGTATCCCTCATTGGAGGGAGACCAGAGGCATTTCCTCAGGAATAACATCTGCAAACTCAGTAAGAAGTGGTTGTACAATCGAAGGATGATCAAGTACTGCATTATTTTCTTCAAAAACCACAAGGGAATAACATTCCTTTTGGCTTTCCATTTCCTTCATAATTTCAGATTTAGAAAGAAAGGTATTCAATTCAGCTTTTGCAAATTTTTTTTGGCTTTCAGGTTGCATTGGAGCCAACACAATCTTAACACCATCTTTATAAAAAGTATAAGTATTGTTGTACCCATCATGAATTGTTTTTCTATCATATTGCCAAGGTATTCCTTGAAGTAAATGACAAGCATCCATGGGTACCATATCGCACATAACTTTATCCTTATACCTTTCACCAATCGAAAATTCTACAAGGCAACGCTTTGTTACCTTAGCCTCCTTCTTCTTGTCAAGCCAAGTGAGATTATAAGGATGTAGGTGGTCCTCTGTTTTCAGTTGCAACCTATCCACCACATTTGTAGAGACCACATTCTCAAAACTTCCTTCATCAATAATGACATCACAAACTTTCCAATAGGATGTGCACCTCGTATGAAAAGTGTTGTGTCGCAACCCATCATCTTTACATTCACGTTACACATTAAGGTGGCGACAAACAAGAATCTCTCCTTGGTCTGCATAAACTACTTCTTCACTTCCTGGATTTTCAGCACCATTGTTTCCTTCCTCCTCATAGACCTCCTTCACCAATGAAATAATCCTCCGATTAGGACAATCAGATGCGATATGACCATAGTCTTGACACTTGGAACACTTTCTGGAACCAACATTAGATGAACCTTGCAACCTAGGACCTGCAAAAATATCAGCCTTGACCTGAGGCTTAGGATTGAAGGATTTGCTGCTATAGGAGGTTTAATGGTTGAGGAAATTCCCCGATTAAGAGAACCTTCTTTGCGTGCATCTCGAGCTTCTTTTTTTGTTTTTCCACAGCAAGTTTGCATACGTCACTGTACGTCCAATAAGGCTATAACTCTGCAACATTACTAATTCCACATTGAGCCCTCCAAGATAACGGGCTATAGTTGTCTCGTCGGTCTCAACTACATCGCATTTGATCATAAGGTGATCAAATTCATTAGTGTATTCCTCAATTGACAAATGCTTTTTGCTTTAGATTATGAAACTTAAGAAAAGAATCTTTCATGTAACTGTCAGGCACAAATCTTTTCTTAAGTTCTCTCTTCATCTTTTCCCAAGAACGAATGGGACGCTTACCATCACGAGTTCGTTGTTTCTTTAAAATTTTCCCACCAAAGACTGGCATACTTTTGCAAATTTATAGCAACAAGTTTTACCCTTATTTCATCAGACGCTTCTTTATAATCAAAAACTCTATCAAGAGTGTGTAACCAATCAAATAAGTCATCTGGTTCCATTCTTCCTTCAAATTTTGGAATATCAACCTTTATATCGAACCCCCTTGGTGGATTTCTTCGTCTACGATTATGAACTTCATGAATAGTACTTTCTTCATAACTTGAGGAAGAATGAAAAGGGTTATAGTCTTCATCAGCATCACTGGTTCCATTATTTTGTTGCCTGTTATGTGGCGAACGTTCCTCATTAACAATAGGTTGCAGGCATTCAAGTTGTTCTTGTAGTTGCTGCACTTGCCCTCGTAATTCATCCATTTCAATGTCACGAAGATATCTTTCACGAACACGTCGATGAGGCGAGCTGTTCAGAGGCTCTGATACCAACTGATGCGGATTTGTGCAGCACACGAGAGATAATTCCACCACCTAACGGAGTCCACGAAAGGATACAGGAAGATCCAATCACTACCATTGGAGTCCACCAAAGGGATACAGAACTGGTTAAGATTCACCACCCTAGGGATGTAATGTAAAATCCCGATAATCTACCTTGTACGTGTAACTATTTTAGTGGATTAATTACAATTATGAGATCACGAGATTAACCGGGTTAAATTGATATTAATAGTGAAAAAGTGATATCGGGTTCGGGTTATTGGGTCGGAACCCGCCTAAAATAGAAAACATATATATGGGGGCTTCCTTTGAAAATATTTACTCCCTTTGCAAAAATTAGAAAGTAAAGTGTGTATATTGTGTGTGTGTTGGTTAGAGTAGCAAGAGCAACCAAATCTTGAGAAATTGAGCTATGGATTGTGTAGCATCATCACCATCTTTGAGTTCTAAGTTGAGCATGGTAAAAGGTATGGATTTGTTACCTTAATTTCGTGTTATATATTGTGATAATATAAGAATTAGCTGCTGAGCTTATAGAGAAGTGTTTGATACTGGTTTTATGAGTGTTGGTGGTCTGAGAACCGAGTTATGGGGGATGTTTTCCCTGGACAACCATGAAATCGAAACAGAGTAGACCTGCACGTCCGTGATCGCGGTCGCGACCCCTTGAGCGCGGCCGCGATGGGTGTAACGCGAGTGGGCGGGTTTGGCCAGTAGCTGAATGCGTGGCCAAAATTGAGCGCGACAGTGATGGCTTGAGCGCGATCATGACCCCCAGCGCGACCGCGATGTGTCCCGACCGCGGACAGCGACCTGGTGGTTTGGGCCGGGTTGGTATTGGGTTTCAGGGTCCGTTTGGGGTTGTTTGTTGGGTCCGGTTCAGTTACAGAGTTGTGTTTTGGTCTGTTTTGTATATCAGTTGGGTTTGTATTAATATTCTGGGATTCATTTTGTGTACAGGGTCGAGCCGGCAACGATCTGAGCCGCAATAAAGTTCCGTTTAGCAGATGATTCAATGGATAGGTGATACTCGAGTGCTTTTCAAAAGGCGTGTTTGTTTTACGAGTTGTTTATGTGATTGTGACATGTGTATGATACGGAGATGTGGCGCCTCAGGTATGCTTCTATTTACTTTTATATATGTGCTATGTGTATATGAGTTCCCATAGTATCTGCGAGGGCGTTTGGGCAGGCTGACTGTTCCTAACCAGTCACGAAGTATGAGACTGTATATATACAGCAGTGTTATTGCTAGGTAGCTCCTGTGCCTAATGTGTAGCTAACCACTGCTGTGTGCGGTCTGTTAGCTGGGGAATGTCGTCCCCTTGTGTTGAGATTAGCATTGTGTTTTGAGCCTTCATCAGAGATCTAGAGGCATACTTGAGTTATTATATTCTATGTGCTATGTATTGTGCTATATGTGTTTATATCTACAGAGTCTAACACTCGCATACTCACGAGTTTCCCAGCTTACGTTTTCGAGTCTAACGTGTCTCAGGCAGTCAGACTGTGGGGTCACAGCCACTGTAGAAGTAGGAGCAGAGATCGTTTGGGGATTTTGTATACGTGTAACTGCTGTATGCTAATGTTATCTTTTGAGAACTGTTAATCTGTAATCATGTATCTGATTAGTGTGTATGTGACAGCTAATAGTAAGACCTTGTATGATAGTTCAGTGATGTTATTTATCTGTATTAGACTTATGAGGCGTTGTTTTAAAGTTTTAATTAACCGTGATTTGTGTAAACCCCTGACATGTGTATTATGAGATACTTGCGATAATTCCACTTATGATATTATATTGATGTGGATTTTATGTGCGAATGGAGGGTGTTACATTGATGGTATCAGAGCTTGTGGTTTGAAGTCTGAGATCATTAGTGGACGCTTAACTTAAACCGTGTTCAGATCCGTGGGAATCTTCCCTGAGATTGCTTCTAGTGGAATTAACTGACCTAGCTAATTGTAAAACGTGAGTGGTCTATCTGTTATCTTATCTATTGTGGTTTGTAGGCCGATCAGGGTGAGGGTTCAAGCGCAGGAAGACCAGAGGGCGATGAATTTATCCGCAAGTCGGAGCTTTTGGAAATTTTGACCCATTTCTACAATCAGCAGGGTCTAGGTCAGGGTATGGCTGCTGCGCCAGTGACTGGTGCAGATTCAGGGGCAGGTGCCTCATCGTCTACTACACAGAGAGGTGGGTCCTTCAAGGATTTCATGACAGGAGCCCCACCCGAGTTCATGGGCGGAGGTGAGCCAGGCGTGACTATGGCTTCGGAGCGAGAAATTGAGGCTGCCTTCCGGGTAGCCCATGTTGATCCAAGAGATATGGTCGGTTACGCTACGTATCAATTGAGAGGAGGGGCTTCACAGTGGTGGAAGTCCATTAAGTCTTCTATGAGATCATCTGTGGCATATTCCATGATCTGGGATCAATTCAGAGCCGTGTTTGAGCTTTAGTATAATCCTCATGATGAGCACAGAGATATGGAGCGCAGATTTCTCCATTTTCAGCAGGGTGATATGACTATTCAGCAGTATGTCGACAAGTTTAATGAGTATTTCCAGTTTGCGACCCAACACATCAACACAGAGAGCCGAAAGGCAGATGCTTTTATTGATGGTCTTCAATATGACATTCGTGAGTTTGTTGGACTGCACGATACTCCCACGTTTTCTTGGGCTTTAGAGATGGCCTGTATGAGAGAGAGTTAGAGAAACAGAATGATCAGCCACCAGCTCAAAGTTAGAGAACGGGTACATCCGAGCAGCCTCCTAGTTACTGGTGAGAGCCTCGAGATACACAGAGAGAGGGTCAGTCTGATCAGCAGCGTTTCCAGGGACAGAGTTCAGGATCCCGTAGAGACAGAGATAGAGATAGAGGTAGGGATCAGAAGTCTAGGATATCAGGCCAGGGTCAGAGTCAGACGTCGCGATTCAGTGCTCCGAGTCTGAGTCAGAGCAGTGTGGGACAGGGGTCTCGACCATCACGGAGCCGTTTAGAGAGCTCGTATGGAGAGAGAGACTGCTAGAGGTGTGGCCGTCGTCATACCGGGTCATGTATGCCCGAGCAGCCGCGATGCTATCGTTGTGGTCAGTATGGCCACACTTTCGTACCTGTACTTCGAGATATTCTCTGTGCTTCCGTTGTCGGAAGCCGAGTCATATTTTTAGCGATCGCCCCGAGACGACAGCAGTGGTGCAGGGAGCAAGCACCAGCGGGACCAGAGCTGAGCCCGCATCATCGAGCCGTCATGTGACAGTTCCCAGGGGCCGTGACAGAGTGTTTCAGGCGACTGCAAATGAGGCGCAGGAGTCCACAGATGTGGTTTCTGGTACGTAGATTCTGAATGGGATTAGAGCCCGTATTTTGTTTGATTCTGGAGCGGACTGCTGGTATGTGTCTATTATGTTCTGTGCGTAGTTTTCTGTTCCTTCTACTGCTTTGTCTGTTGCATTGGTTGTCGAGAGGGTTGATGAGAGTACCGTGTTAGTGAGCCAAGAAGTGTGTATGTGTGTGTTGCAGTCAAAAAGTGTGTAGGAATTCAAGGAAACTGCTGTGAATTCATCCATAATCATCATCTTCATTTTGTGTGGTCTTCTTGGGCTCTAAGAGTTAAGAATCATTGAGTTTGGCTTCTGATTTTCGTGATATATGCTGGTTGAATTGTGAAATGGCTTGTGGGCATGTAGGGTAGATATCTATCTATAGATATATATGTGTGTGTGTGTGTGTGTGTGTGTGTTTGTTTGAGCTTAATAACCTGGAAATCGGGAGTAAAAAGGGGGGGTTATACCCTGGGCAGCCATGAACGACGAACAGAGCAGAACCTGTCGTCCGTGGTCACAGTTGCAACCCCCGGAGCGTGGTCACGACAAGTGTGGTGCGGGCGGCGGGAGTTTGGCAGTGATGAGAGCGCGACCGAGATCAAGCGCGGGCCGCGATCGACTGTGTTGGGCCAGGTTTCTTTTTGGGCTTTGGGGGTCTGTTTGAGGGTGCTTGTTGGGTTTGGTTCGGTTATAGAATTGTGTTTGGGTCTGTTTTGTATATCAGTTAGGTCTGAATTAACAGTCTGGGAACCGCGTGTTTACAGGGACGAGCAGACAGCGGGCCGAGTTAGATCATGGATTTCGGGGTTCAGTTAATCCGTCAAAATCACTTTTTCTTCTTTGTTTTCCAATACTGCCTCTCCGGTCTCACTGTCTAAATACCACCACATAAGGTCACTCAGAACATCTTGTGGCATCGGATTCAATGGAACCTTCTTCAGACATCTGACCGGCTTGTAGTGTATCTTCATCCAAGGCCTTCCTGTTAATGGATCTATTCTTGTATCGTCCATGACCCGCTTGCCTGTCCTTGGCTTCAGCCTTTTAAACTTCCTAGACCGACCCTCCTTTCGAATGATTTTTGCCATGACTTCAGCTTAAGGATCGTCTCCGATGTTTACTAGCTCTTTCCATGCCAAGGCTTTGACTTCACACTTCGACAGAGAGTTGAAGTCCCTTAGCCTTCTTTTGAGATATTGAAGCCCGTTCTTTCTCTTTAAAATGAAGAGCTGCAATTCTCTATGAAAGAACCAGCTAAGTATACTCCCAGACAATTTCCCTGGACTTGGCATCTTCATCTTCTCCTTCATAGCCAAGTCCTTTTTCTTCTCTTCTTTCCTAAACCATAACTTTCTTTTCTTTTCCTTTGTAAGCTCCCTATCCAATCTTTCAGTATCCGATTCTTCATTTAAAGTAGATTTAAGCATTTCCATGTCTATCGGACTCTGGTCCTCATTCACATACTCTTCTGTGACTGGTTGCTTACTTATCACCAATTCATCACCCTCATATTCTTCATCCATAACTATCTCGTCATCGGATTTCCAGTCAGTTACATCTCCAGGAATGAATTCTCCTTCTTCGAGCTCCTCCTGATCTATGTAATCTTCAAACTCAAATTGAATCTCATCTTCATTCTAGTCCAGCAAGGCTCCAATTAACTCTTCTTCAATAACATTAGTAGCCTCGGGAGCCTTGCCCTTGTCAGCCCCTGAAGACGATCCAGACTCCCCCTGAGTTATAGCTTGCTGAGCAGTCTGTTTTGAAAGATCTTCTAGCTCACTTTCCTTTTCAGCACTTGGGTCATGTCCTTCGTATTCTCTCCCGGCTCCCCTCAACTCATCTGCCTTACATCTGTCCACCTGAGCTGCATGATCTTTTAAGATTTGTTCCATTAGGGTTTGTAGAGTTACTATCTGATTTTGCTGGGCAGTCACCATCTGTTGAAGATATGCATTCTGCTGATCTAACTGCGTATTATGCTGTTGAAGGTCGGTGACTGCCTTGGTGAGTTGGAGAATTTGCACTGTTTGGAAGTCCACTTTAGCTTTCAATTGAGAAAAGCCTTGGGTATCCGTGGATGTGGATGCTGATGGAGTGGAGATGGTGGAACTGCGGTGGATGTAGACGGCCCTGCTTGAGCTAGGCGTTGGCGCTTAGCCCGTTTTGCCTTGGAACCAATGCCTCTTCTTCTACTACAAAGTCTTCATCTCTCTCTCTCTTCCTCATCTCGAAGTCTAAAAGATTGATCTTGAACTGTCTGCGGCTGCACTACAATTTGAGTACCATGAACGCCAAAAGAAGTTGAGGGATTTGTTGCTTCCCTGAAATCTCTATCAATATCTGAGTCTGTCTCAGAAGCAGACTCGACAGCCACCTCAGATGGTTCCGGCTGATAATTCTCTATATTATCAAAAATATTCTCTAGAGGTTGGAGGATATCCTGGATCAACTCCTCCGTGATTGATTCTTATGCCGCTGCCCCTTGAGCAAAAATTTCTTCTAACGATTGCTGAATCGGGTCAGCATGTTCTACCGATGTGGTGGCCACAGCTGCCGCAGCCGTTGTTAGTTGAGCCTGAACTGGAGCAACCAGTGCTTGCTGAGTCGGTGCCTGCTGTTCTTGTTCATTCGCTACCCATTCTTCTCCTTCTGGGGCAACAAAATTTGGGTCGAGCAGAGCTCCAAATAAAGGAGTCATCGGGGGCATAACATTCTCTGTCCTTCTTGAATTATGGCTCTGGCAGTCTGCAAAAATTCGCTTGTCAATCGCTGCTACCACGACCACTTCCGGCAGAGGTGACAAATTCGACAGAAAGTGTCTGATAATCATCATCACAAACCTCGGATATTACAAAATTCATTCCCGGGTTGGTGCTGTTATTTGATGAACAAACTCTCCAAAAAAAATCCCGAGAAACTAAAGGGCTTGTTATACACCAACTATATCATCCCTGATTGTAACTTGGATGTCATTGTGTCAAAACCTGCCTTTTTCGGCGCAAAGCAAACGAGCATGACATGCATTAGGTATCGCCACTATCCAATTAATCCACTCTTCACATACGAGGCCTTTGCCAAGTCTTGTGCATAGCCCATTCTTTGGAAGGCCGATTGCCTTATCGCAGCCGGAAATTCTACCGGACCATCTTCTTGCTTTACTGACCCCAATTGAAGAATCTCCCTCAGATAGTCCGTCGAAAATGCAATCCCTTGCCCATTGATAGTAGAAAGTTCCCCAAAACTGTCGAAGATATTGAATCATAAGTGTTGGGTTGTGGGTCAACGCATAAGCGATCCTTGATCGTGTTAAAAACTCCAAAATTTCTCTATATTGCCGCGCCTCAGCAGCTTGGAGGTCTATGCTTATTACCATATTGTGCTTATTGAAGAAAGCACAATCTGTCATTCCTGCACACACAGCAAATAGTTAAATTCTGAAAAAATTAATTTTGGAAAATTTTTGAAGTCATTCGAACTTGATTAAGTTCGTTTGAACTAAAGTCATTCAAACTTATGTGTATGTTCGTGTGAGTCAAATAGCCTACGAATTTAATGAACTTCAAACTTAAGGTTAAGTTCGTTTGACTCTAAGAGGCCTAACGAACATAATCTCCTGCGGACTTAGGCTTAAGTTCGTTTGAATCACCTCAAACTTAGTTAAGTTTGAAGTCATTCGAACTTTTAGATATTTTGCCCTAAGTTTGTGTTCCTGATGAACTACGAACTTGTTCTTGTTTGAACAAGTTCGAAGTCGGCTATTTGAAAGTCAAACTCATGATTTAAACCTTTTTAGACTTAAATTACCGATGAATCTAGTCCTAATAGGTTCTAATCGAGGTTATTTATGTTTTATTTTAAGTTTTATAACCCTAAACTTTGTATTTTGAATACTTAGCTTTCGGTTATATTAAAACCAAAATGTTCGATTTTAAACCATTAAAAGGTCCAAAACATCACTTACTTAGTTTCTTGTGTGATAAATAGACACTAAACACTAGTAAGTTCGAGATGGAGCAGTGATTTCTTCGTGAAACAGGGAATAAAATCGAGATTGCCGATAAGTTCGAAGTCGCCGAAATAAGTTCGAGATCGCCAAGATAAGTTCGTGTATAGACAAATTCGTGAGTAGATGAGTAGAATAAATGCGTTTGTCCTATTTATACTCAACTGTGTCTCGAACTTAGCTCAATTAAGTTCGTTCGAACTTAGGGTCACGAACTTATGTCCAAATTTTGAAAAACTTTAAAAAATATTCAACTTTTTCAACTTTTGTGACTTGTTCGTCTTTCACAACTTTTCGAAACACTTCACACTAAGCAAACATATTATCACGCAATTTTGTTTCTCCAACTAAAATGCATCCTAGTAACTGACCTCGATCCTATTTATTTAAACTAAAATAATATAAAATAATATAAAATAAAGTAAAGTAAAAAATAAAATAACATAATCTTCATTAAAATAAAATAAAATTGCAGAAATTTAAAGATAAAATCACACTAACTAAATCTTTTTGCGAGTGTCAAAGAAGGTTCAATCAGATAGCTTTGTCAATGCACTTTTGGTGTTTGCATTTTTACACTGTGGAATTTTTTGATTTCTTTGATTGTTTGTCGTAACATACACACCAAGTTGATTGTCGGTATGTTTGTCCACATAAGCACTCAACACTTAGGATTTTCCTTTGGCCTTTTTATTTATCAAGAAACTACCTTACGTGTCCCACGCTTAGACATACTTCTATGATCAAGGCAGACATATAATGATTATGACATTTTGGTATATGCAAATTATCTTTAAAAGTCAAACATCAGACACAGTTCTGTATTTACATACAACAGAGTGTCTTAGTTTGTCTTAGGGTAGAGCATCCTTCTTTTATTTTAGCAAGAGAGCGGTGACAGGTCTGTACTCACGTACAACAAAGAGACATATCTTGCTAGTTTAAGTCAAAATAGCGGTGACAAGTATGTACTTACGTACAACAAAGCGACAAGTTTTGACTTTCTTTACGTTTCAAAACTTGCTCTATATTTAAGATGTATTTTGATGAAGCCATACATCCCCCAGATTAATTTACATACCTCATTCATAATTATTGTATGTGAGCCTCTAACATAGAAATTAAGACCTTTTGGTCATACATCTAAGTTAGTTCACATATGACATTTTCTTGATTGGTTTATTAGCTTTCAAGAAAACCTACATGTTTTATGCCTACCAACATATCAGAACATGAACATGTATATCACTTAGAATCTTTAGTGCATTACGTGTGAAAGTTTAACACTTAGAGTTTGTTAGACTGTGCTAAATTTCGTCACTTTCAACCTTAGACTCTAAGACTTCTCTCTTTGTTTTCAATATTCTCTTTTTTTTTTTTTTGAATATTTTGTGGTTTTCTCTCTTTTTTCTTTTCTTTTTCTCTTTTTGTTTTAAGTAAAGTAATTAAAAATACAGGGTAATAACTTTTAAAAAAACTTTTAAAAGAAAGAAAATATACTAAGGTCATGTTACTCTGGATTACGCATTCCGTTTAGTTGGACAAACAACTCAAAGCGTGATCTATCAAATGCTTTTGTGAACAGATCCGCAAAGTTGTCTTCCGTTGGAACTTTTACCAATTTAATCAGGTTTTTTTCTCGGCACAGTTACGAATAAAGTGATGTCTTATATTTATGTGCTTAGTCTTATTGTGCTTTACCGGATTATTGGTTATGGAAATTGTGGATTGACTGTTTATCCTAACGGGAGTATGATTACAGTCAAACCGTAATCCCGCAATTGTTGTTGAATCCACAGAACCTGTGAACAGCAACTCCCCGCAGCTACATCTTCGGCCTCGCATGTTGATACGGCTACCGAAGTCTGTTTCTTGCATTGCCAGGATACCAGTCTCCCTCCAAGGAATTGACGACTACCCGTTGTTGATGTTCTGTTCAAGCTACACCCTCCATAGTTTGAATCCGTGTAAGCTTCCAATTCCAGATATCCATCAGCATGATACCGAAGTCCCAGCTTCGTTTTCGACTTCAGGTATCGTAGAATCCGTTTCATAGCTTTCATGTGCATCTCCTTGGGGTTAGTTTGAAACCTGGCACAAATACAAACAACAAACATTATATCAGGTCGAGACGCAGTTAAATACATAAGTGACCCGATCATGGCCCGATATAAAGTCGGATCCACATCAGTATCACTATCTGTACCCGGTCCGAGATTATGATTGACTTGTATAGGAGTACTGAGGTGTGCTGTAAGCTTTGTTCCTTCCATCCCGAAGTGCTCTAAAATATCATAGACATACTTCGTCTGATGAATTATCATTCCCTATTTTCGTTGTTCAACTTGTAAACCCAAAAAGAAGTTCAGCTCTCCCATCGCACTCATCTCAATCTTTAACTTCATAACCTTCTCGAAATCTTTGCGCATTTGTTCATTTGATGACCCAAAGATGATGTCGTCCACATACACTTGTACCAGTATCAAATCGTCACCTTTCTTCTTAATGAACAGTGTACTATCTATTCTCCCTCTCTCAAACCCATTATCTAAGAGGTGAGTAGACAGTGTCTCGTACCACGCCCTAGGTGCCTGATGCAATCCATACAGAGCCTTATCCAATCTATATACTTTGTCTCGATACTTGGGATCAGTAAACCCTGGTGGTTGCTCGACATACACCAATTCCTTCACTTTTCTGTACAAGAAGGCACTCTTGACGTCTAGCTGATATACTTTGAAGGCTTTAAAGGACGCGAACGCTAGATGCAATCGAACAGCCTCATTATAATCAATCCTTTCTTTTTGGTTGAACCCTTTGACCACGAGTCTTGCCTTGTTACGAGTAACTATGCCCCGATCATCCCTTTTGCACTTAAAGACCCATTTGGTCCCTATAGCAACTTCTCCTCGAGGCAAAGGCACTAACTCTCAGACTTCTAGCTTTCTGAACTGTGAAAGTTCTTCTTGCATAGCTTCAACCCAAGAATTATCCTTAAGAGCCATTTGCACATTCTTTGGCTCGACTTGAGAAATGAAACACGAGTATAAACAAGTGTGAAATGCCTCGGAGTCGTTGATCATCGATAATAGCACTGTGTTACTATTCACACTACCCCTAGTTCTCACACCGGCATTTGAAATCCCTATGATGTCTTCAATCGGATGATTCTTATTTACGCTCGATGTTTCAATTGCATCGACCTGATGATTATCTCCCAAGTTTGATCCTATTTCGCCTAATGGGGTTGTGACTTCAGACGGAACAATATCCTCTTTGTTATCACTGTCTTCTGAGGCTGAATTGTTTATCTGATGCTCATTCGTAGGCAACAAAGGTTCTTCATTTGTTAGGGACTCTTCTTCTGTCGGTGTAGTCTCAGATGTCGTGGGAATGCTCGAATTTGGAAAGGCTCTACCCTCGTCGTTGAGATTAAAGGATGAGAAGCCGTTCTCCACAGTTCCTGCATCACCACTAAAAGGAATGTTAAATGATTCAAACACTGAGTCATAATCAAAGAACCATTTTGGACCAAATTGGGGTTCATGTGAATAACTTGTTACATCAATGTTAAACACAATTTCAACTGTACCAGTTGTTTTATTAAAAACCCTCTTGTTTGGTGAATTCGGGACATAACCTAGGAAGTATCCTTTGTCAGCCTTTTCACCAAACATAGGTTGATGTTTCATTTTTAATAAAGTACATGGCACCCCAAATGGTTTAAAGCTAGTTAAATTCGGTGGTCTTTTATTCAGAATCTCATAACAGGTTTTGTTCAATGATTTAACAATAAGGACTCTATTTAACACATGACACACGGTATTCACTGCCTCCCCCCCAAAACATAGTGGTAAGCTTTGAATCCGAGAGCATAGTCCTTGCTGCTTCAATCAAAGTCCTATTTTTACATTCTGCCACCCATTTTGTTATGACTCATAAGGTGCACTAAATTGATATGCATTTAGTTAGGCAATATACACCAATTACTGCATTTTTAAGTGCTGTTCTGTTATCACTTCTTATACATTTTACCCTTTTCCCGTATGAGTTCTCAACTTGGTCTAAGAACCCAATTAGCGTGCCTGCTGTCTCGTCCTTTGTACCTAGAAAGAAAACCCAAGAAAATCATGAGTAATCATCAGTAATAGCTAAACAGTACCAACTCCCACCTATACTCCTTTTGTTGATTGGGCCGAAGAGATCCATATGCAGCAAATCGAAGGTGGAAGCGATTGAGTTCTGAGTCTTCGATTTGTATGAATTTTTATGTTGCATCCCTTTCTTACACGACACACACTTATCTTCAAACTGAAACTCTTCAGTGGAACACCTTGCATAAGGCCATGTGATGTAATTCATCTTCCTTAAGTGCAAGTGTGCCATACGTCTGTGCCACAAGAAAGATTCAGACTCTGAAGCTTTTGATAATAGACATATAGATCCCATCGATGAATCTGCTACATTCATGTCCATCATGTATAGATCATTAACCCTTAGGGCTCTCATCATAATCCACTCTTCAGGTATCTTGAATCCCGGCTTTAGCACTAACGCTTCCGTTTCAGTAAAGAGGACTGAATTTTGTTTATCACAGATCTGAGAGACACTAATGAGATTGTGATCAAGCTTATCTACATAGAACACTTGATCAAGAGTGATCGTCCCATTAGTGACTACTCCTGTTCCGGTGATATTGCCTCCTTTATTCCCAGCAAATGAGACAAACCCCTTGTTCCCAGTCTTGAAGTCCGTCAGTAGACTTCTTTCCTCAGTCATGTGACGAGAGCAACCACTATCTACGAACCATTTGTTGTTAAGACCTGTAGTTAACTCCTGCACATGAAAGAAAACAAATTAGTTATCACGAGGAACCCAAGCCGTGACAGACTTGGTAATACCATTCTCGTCCACATACTTGAACTCTTTCAAATACCCAGCTCTCCTTTTAGGTGACTTTGGTTTTTGATTAAGAACATGTTGTGGAGCTGAGTGATTAATGTTCACTCTTGGCCTTTGGGTTGTCATTTGCTGTGGAGCCCTAGAGTAATTTATGTTATAATGCATTTCATTGTTATAACTCTGGGCTCTACCTGGTGTCTGATGTCTGTTAGGAGTATGAGACCTAACTGAAGTATAAATCCTCTTAGATGTATTATTCCTAATGACAGGTTGTGGTCAAGACCTTGATTGACTAGGGACTCTATTTGGTGAATTAGTCCTAATCCTTTCATTTTGTCTGATTGACACCGGTGTTTGTTTAGTACCTACTTGTAAGGTTGCATTCGAGTTCTTCTCAGAATTTTGAGAACTACTCGAGCTTGCAATACTAGGCACTTCTTTTAAGGCTTGTTGTTCTTGCTTCCCTACAGTAGGTGTAGACTCTGGTTTCTTATAGGGACAACTAGATGCAACATGACCTTTTTCATGACATCTAAAGCAAGACATTTTGGGAATAGATTCCATATAAGCGCTCTTTGACTTACGAGTCTCGCTAATGTCCTGTTCTTTTGTTTCAACAACTGTGTTCAACACCTCTTGGTTATTATCACTCACAGTTTTTGTTTCTTCTAGTTTTGCCCCACTAGTAGACTGCACAAACTTAACAGTTTTCTTAACCTTAGGGGTTATTGTTGACACTTTAGCTGTTGATACCTTATCAGTCTCAGTTACTTTAACTTCCTCTGATTCAATCGTTTTTGGTTTTATCTTGAGGGAGAGGCACATAGTTACTATTGAAAGGTGGAGGCACATCCTGATATGCTAGGCACACTGGTTTCTTAGACTGTCTCTGCGAATCTAAGATTTTTCCTAAGTTCAAGGATGAATTCCTAAACTTTTAAATTTTACTATTAGCCTCAGCAACTTTAATCCTAGCCTCAACTAATTCTTTATCTTTCAAGGAGATCTCTTTGGTCAATGACTCTATATGCTCATAAGTTAGCTCGTTCCTAACACATTGCTCGCTCAATTTGTCTTTAGGAGATACTACATCTTGAGCATCAACTTTCATTCTAGCTCTAAGATCTTCCTTAATATCTAGCAGACTAGCAATATCAGAATTTAAAGATTGAATTTGTGCTGTCATGGATGAATGTGATTCTATAACTAGCTTCAACTTATCATTTAACGTAGTACACAAAACACATAAATCATGAAAAGTAGAAAAGTTGAGAGATACCTTTTTCCGATAAGATTCCACATTGGCCATATGAGCTGCAAACTCCAGAGTCGTCTGCTCCTCAGATTTTTCCAATACCAAAGGATTTGTATCGGACTGCTGGGTGTCCTCCTTCTTTTCCTCTTCAGCTCTGCTATCAGTCTCCGTCACCTCAGCCATGAAAGCTCTAGCATTTGATTCCGGATGCGAACTCCAATCATAAGTACCATCTAACTGCCTTTTAGATGATACGTTCATTAGTAACCCAGCTATTGAAGCTTGATTCCCTGACAGTTGTAACACGTCACCTTGGACTTATCAAACCCAACATTATTGCTCACACTAAGGTTCCTCCCAGTTCGTTTCATAAACCTCTTAACCCTTTGTGTGACCATGGCCAGTTGCCACTGCAGGTCCATCTGCTCTAAATCGTCTGGGTCTACCTGATCATAATCCTCCTTCCATAGGGCTGGATCGTTGATTTTTCCTTGAATGCAGTTGCTGTATGCTGCTACAAACGAAGCTAGAAGCTTTAGACGCTCCTCAGTTGACTTAGCACTCATAGGAATTTTGGTGTAACCTTGAGAAGTTGATCCTGAATTTTATGATTTATCTTTTGGTTTTGAGAACCCTAAGAATGCCCTACCACTAGAATCTTCAGCTTCTACTGGTATACCTTCCTCTTCTCCAGAAAAGAACGATGTAGCCCCCGACTTCAGTTCACTAGAAGTTGATGGCTTAGACTTTCCAAAGTACATTTCAGGATCCCGTACTTGATCAAACTCCCACTTCTTCTTTTGTAACTTAATGTTATAGGCCCTCAATGTTCCAATTACTTCTTCCAGAGTAAGGGTTTCCAACTTTTCTTCATCATGCTTTATCAACGCAGTGTACATCTCCCACTTTGCTGGTAATGCATCTAGAAGTTTTTTGATCTTATCTGATTCTTTATACTCAACCCTGTGATTATCAAGTTCGGTTAGCAGATGATAGAACCTTGTGATTATCTCATGCAAGGTTTCATTCTTCAGCCGCTTGAAGATCACAAATTGCGGTCTCAATAATTCCGTTCTCCCCTTCCTAACCCTAGGATTTTCCTCATACCTCTTCTCCAACGCCTCCCATAGTTCTTTAGAGGTTCGGTGATGTTTAAAGGTGTGCAGAATCTCCAAAGGTAATGCCATTCTAATCGACGATAAAGCCCGATTCTCAGCTTCATAAATTTTCTTGTCCTCATCATTCATATGTTGATAGGACAAAACTTTCAATCTGCCCTCGAGCTCTTGTGTTGGGGGAACATAGTCTTCATCGATGCATATCCACATACGCATATCATTGAATCTAGCGATGTCTGCAAACCTATCTTTCCACCAGTAATAGTCCTTAATTTTCATCAGCTTGGGTGGTGAGTTTGATTTGCCTACTTCGTGATTCATTTCCAAGAACTTATGCAAACTTGACATTCTTGCAAAACTTTTTGTTCACGGACTTAACTTATTTAATTTTTAAAATAAATTTTATAACAAATTCGTACGGACTTAGGTTAAGTTCGTAGGAATTTTAATTTTAAATTTGTTTTACTAAATTAAGTTTGTTTTAATGTTATGTTCGTGATGACTAAGTTCGAAATAATTATATTCGTGAAACCCTAGATTGAATCTGACAAGTTTGAATCTACTAAGTTCGAGACCTATCAAGTTCGCAGATTACCAAGTTCGAAACAGTCAAGTTCGAGAAACCCTAATCCGACAAGTTCGAATCTCTGACAGGTTCGTGAAGGAGCGTCTGACAAGTTCGAGGAACCCTAAAAACACCCTTAAGTTCGAGCACCGCAAGTTCGTGAAACAGCCAAAAATTTGACTTTTTCAAAATTTCAGATTAAATCAATGTAATGAAGTCTACTGAAAAATTGAACTAAGATGAATATTTGCCAAGAAAATTGCTCGAAAAACACTGAAAACTTCGAAAAACACGTGATTTATCCATAAAACGCCAAGAAACCTTATGAATGTTCAACAAAACATGACGAACACGAAGAACATTCAAGATAGGTTCTGATACCACTTGTAAGGTCATCACGTCTACGGATCAAATCAAGGCGCGACGTCGTCCAACGAGTGCAGAATCCTTGTTAGACGCTTAACAAATCGATCACGCGCGAAACACGGAGCCAAACACAATGCCAGTCGATATGATACCGACCCCACACGATGTATCGCTCCTAGACTCTCTAAAAACACTCTCTAGTTCGTCCGTGCACTCTGATTTCATGATTCTCCAAAAGTCATTGAAATTGCACAAATAAGTTCATAATATAACTCTTAGGTTCGTGTAAGGCCCAAGCCCATGAACTTACAAGTTCAAGCCCATGCAGATACGAACATAGGTAAGCTAAGTTCATACGAACTTGTGTGACTTAAGTTCGTGGCCTATGCCTTAAGAACTTATTCTCACAAGTTCATTACCTCAAGAACTTATCTTCACAATCATGAACTTAACATGCAAACGTAAACACCACACTATCATGAACAAACAAATATGACTTGTATTAATAAAGCCTTATCTATTACATATGACTATCTGTTACATATCTAGTCTGCTATCGTCACACAGAGTGTACCAACAAATCGCGAGCATATGAGAGTCGCCCTAGAATCGTTAGAAAAGTTACGCTGATCGACGATTGACAGAGGTTGAGTTCAGGGTCGGCGATCAAGTTCTGTTGAAAGTATCGCCGTGGAAAGGGGTTATCAGATTCAGGCATCGTGGGAAGCTTAGTCCGAGGTATATTGGGCCATTCGAGATCGTTGCCAGAGTCCGGGATTAGGCTTATCATCTGGGATTGCCTCTAGAGTTAGCCGGCGTGCATGATACTTTCCATGTGAGTCATCTACGAAAGTGTCTGGCAAAGGATGATTAGTATGTGCCATTATCTGAGATTACAGTCCACTACCAGCTGCGATATGCTGAACAGCCGGAGGCCATTACTGATAGAAAGGTGAAGAAACTGAGTAATAAATAGATTGCCTAGGTACTCGTTCAGTGGAAACACCATAAGGGTACCAAGACAACTTGGGAGCCCGAGTCCGAGATGAGATCGAGATATCCTCAGTTATTTGAGAGCTCGAATTAGATTCCGAGACGGAATCTCTTTAAGAGGGGAGGATTTGTAACATCCTGCTTTTGAACCTAGTACGTGGAATCATTCTAGTAGATTATTATTTTATTAATATTGTGTTGGTCCAATTATATCCCGATTAGTGGATTTATACATGTCGGGATTGCGATTACGTGTCACCGGGTTATAATTTTAGCGGATTTATTATATATTTGAGATCACGGGATTAAACGGGTTGAAATGATATTAATAGTGAAATTATGATATCGTGTTTGGGTTATTGGGTATCGGGTTGACAAAAATAGAAAGAATATATATATATAGTGGCTTCATTTGAACTTCTTCTTCCTTTCCTTCCTTTGGCAGTCAAAAAGTGTGTATGTGTGTGTTGTATGTGTGAGCCAGAGCAGAAAAATCAGCCTAGGAATTCAAGGAAACTGCTGTGAATTCATCCATAATCATCATCTTCATTTTGTGTGGTGTTCTTGGGCTCTAAGAGGTAAGAATCATTAAGTTTGGCTTCTGACTATCGTGATATATGCTGGTTGAATTGTGAAATGGTTTGTGAGCTCGTAAGGTAGATATATATATACGTGTTTCTTTGAGCTTAATAGCCTGGAAATCAGGAGTAAAAAGGGGGGGTTTACCCGGGGCAGCGATGAACGATGAACAGGGCAGAACTTGTCGTCCGTGGTCGCGGTCGCGACCCCCAGAGCGCGGTCGCGACGGGTGTGGCACGGGCGGCGAGAGTTTGGCTGCGATGAGAGCGTGGCCGAGATCAAGCGAGGTCGCAATCGCCTGTGTTGGGCCAGGTTTCTGTTTGCGCTTTGGGGGTCTGTTTGAGGGTGCTTGTTGGGTCTGGTTCGGTTATAGAGTTGTGTTTGGGTCTGTTTTGTATATCAGTTGGGTCTAAATTTACAGTTTGGGATCCGTGTGTTTACAGGGACGAGCAGACAGCGGGCCATGTTAGATCAAGGATTTCAGGTTCAGTTAATCTATCAGGACAATCAGGTGAGTACTCGACTTCTTTTCTAAACCGCTGGATTATTCTACGAGTCTTAGCTGTGTAGTTACTATTGTTATACGTGTTGTGTATGATACATGGATATGAATCTCAGGTACGCTTCTATTCTTGTTATATGTGTTATTATGTGCATGAGATGAGATCCACCAGGGAGTCCGTGATGAGTCCCATACGAACAGTGACTCGCGATGAGTGATCGCGCGGGCTGAATGTCCCTAACAATCTTTAGAGCGTATATACACGGCAGGGCCTATTGGCGGGTGGCTCCTGAGCTACAGAGTTTTGCTAACCACTTCTACGTGCGGTTTGGTAGCCGGGGACGTGTCCACACAGGGATTGTGTATAGGGTTTCGGATCTCATACCTTATGTGATTATACCTGAGACATGTGTTGATTGCCAAGGACCAGGATAGGGACAACTATGTGTATTATGTGTTGTCGTTTGTGTTATTCTGCAGAATCTAACCCTCGCGTACTCACGAGCTTTCCAGCTTACGTCTTCGAGTCTAAGATGTTCAGGGAATAGGAAAAAGGGATCAGCAGCAGCCGACACCAAAGTAGGGATTGGGATCACCTTGGAGCAGCTGTACTTGTTTATATGTACCGAATAACCTAGTACTGCATATGATAACTTCTTTTGGGATTACGTAATCAGTGTATGTTAACAGTGTGTATATTTGATAGTCAGGAATATTGTATTAGCTTAATCAGGGTTGTCATCTATACTGAATTGTGATTACTGCGTTAACCTTTTGTATAAAAATTTTAAATTATCAGTGAATTGTAATATCCTCTGACACGTGTATCATGGACTTTATGCGTTATTGCCACTTATGATATTGTGTTAACGTGGCATTTATGGAATTTGGGAGGGTGGTACAAGTGGTTTTGATGTGATAGTGTGTATGGATCGGATGACAGCCAGGCATGTCGATATCTTATGTGCAAAGAAGATGATTTGAATACCCGTTTCAGATAGTATGAGTGTTATTGTGTATGGTGAGAGTCGCAAAGGCGAGATCTGTATAGTTTCTATGGCCAGAGCTCAGATATATGTTTCTAAGGGGTGCGAGACCTTTTTGGCTTATGTAGTTGACGCCCGTAAAGAGAAGAAGACAATAGAGGATATACTTGTGATCAGAGAATTGATTTGCGATCGGGTTATTATCAGTTGAGAGTCAGAGATGAGGATGTTCCAAAGACTGCGTTTCGGACGCGATACGGTCATTATGAGTTCCTTGTGTTGCCCTTCGGTTTGACTAACACACCCATGGCTTTCATCGATTTGATGAGCAGGGTGTGTAGATCTATGTTGGTTCGGTTCGTGATAGTGTTCATTGACGACATCCTGATCTATTCGAGGAGTGCCGAGGACCACAAGCAGCACTTGCAAGAGGCTTTAACCATGCTGCGAAAGGAGAGACTGTATGTGAAGTTCTCTAAATGTGAATTCTGGTTACGCGAGCTCCAGTTTTTGGGGCATGTTGTGAGTGCTGAGGGGATTAAAGTGGATCCAGGTAAGATAGAGGTCGTGATGAGTTTGGAGCCGCCCAAGGCAGTGCCTGAGGTACATAGCTTTCTGGGTCTAGCCGGGTACTACATGCGTTTCATTCAGGACATTCGAGGATTGCCATGCCGTTGACGAGATTGACACGACAATCCGTAACTTTTGTGTGGGCCGATGAGCAAGAGTATGCATTTAGAGTGTTGAAGAACCGGTTATGTTAGGCTCCAGTGTTAGCATTGCCAGAGGTACTGAGGATTTTTTCGTTTACTGTGAAGCGTCCAGTACTGGGTTGGGTTGTGTCCTGATGCAGTAGGGCAATGTGATTGCGTATGCATGGCGACAATTGAAGACTTACAAGGAGAACCATACCGTGCACGATCTCGAGTAAGACACCATTGTGTTTGCGTTGAAGATCTGGCGTCATTATTTGTATGGACCTCGGTTTGTTGTGTATACCGATCATAAGAATCTTCAATACCTATTTAGTCAGAAAGAGCTGAATATGAGACAACAGCGCAGTATAGAGCTACTGAAGGATCATGATTGTGTGATCCAGTACCACCCGGGTAGAGCAAATGTTGTGGCGGATGCGTTGAGCCGCAAGGCGTGCGGCCAGACTGTGACTTCTCGAGCGGCGAGACTTGAGATCACTTCGACCCTACTCGAGATTTTGAGATTGGCGCAGTTAGAGGGTCTTCGAGTTGAGAATGTGAAGAGAGAATGACTTACTGGGTAGATTGATGCTCTGATTAGAGACGGTAGAGGGTTGTTCATGTTTCACGACCGAGTATGGGTTCCAAGAGTTGAGAATCTTCGCCAGTTGATTTTAGATGAGTCGCATCGGTCGAGACTGTCCATTCACCCCGGGAGCACCAAGATGTGTAGAGATCTGCGTAAGTTTTATTGGTGGCCTGGGATGAAGAGAGATATGGGTCGCTATGTTGAAAAATGTATGACTTGTCTGTTTGTGAAAGCCGAGCATCAGAAGCCGCGCGGTCGCCTCCAGCCTTTAGAGATCCCCGAGTGGAAGTGGTACCATATTACGATGGATTTTGTCATTAGACGTGCACGTTTAGAGGGAATGATATGATTTTGGAGATTGTGGATCGACTGACGAAGAGTGCTCATTTTCTGGCAGTTCGTGGTACTATCACGATGAATCAGTTGGCACGGCTCTACATTAATGAGGTTGTATCGAGGCACGGGATTCCGAGGTTGATTACGTCTAATAGAGATACTCACTTTATTTTGCGGTTCTGGCAGAGTTTTCAGCGGGAACTGGGCACGAGAGTGCTACTGAGTACAACGTACAGACCTCAGAAAAATTGGCCGACAGAGCGTACAATCAGACTCTGAAGGATATGTTACGAGCTTGCGCGATTGACATCAGTGGTAGTTGGGACGTTCATTTGCTGTTAGAGGAATTTGCATATAATAACAGCTACCACGCCACCATCAAGATGGACCATTTGAGGCATTATTTGTGCGTAAATATCTAACCCCTGTGTGTTGGGGTGAGGTTGGCGAGCGACCTATTAGCGGGCCTAAGTTGCTTCAAGATACGAGCGATAAGGTGGCAGTGATTCGGGAGCATATGAGAGTTGCGCAGAGCCGGCAGAAGAGTTATGCTGACCGTCGTCTGACTGAGCTTGAGTTCAGAGTTGGGAACCACGCTATGTTGAAAGTATCATCGTGGAAGGGAGTTATCTGATTCCGACACAGAGGTAAGCTAAGTCCGCGGTATATCGGTCCTTTCGAGATCATTGCCAGAGTTCGGGATCAGGTGTATAGGTTGAGATTGCCTCCTGAGTTGGTCGGCGTGTACGACACGTTCCATGTGAGCCATCTGAGAAAGTGTCTGGCCAAAGTAGATCAGTATGTGCCATTGTCTGAGATCACCGTGGACGATCAGTTGAGTATGTGGAGCAGCCCGAGGCCATTACCGACCGGAAGGTGAAGAAGTTGAGGAATATAGAGATTGAGTTAATACTCGTTCAGTGGAGGCATCATAAGGGTACTAGCACCACCTGGGAGCCCGAGTCAGAGACGAGGAGCCGATATCCACAGCCGTTCCAGACTCCGAGTTAGTTTCCGGGACGAAATCTTATTTAGAGGGAAGGATTTGTAACATCCAGATAATCTACATGGTACGTGTAATTACTTTAGTGGATTAAATATAATTATGAGATCACTAGATTAACAGGGTTAAATTGATATTAATAGTGAAAAAGTGATATCGGTTCAGGTTATTGGGTAGGAAGCTGCCTAAAATAGAAAACATATATATGGGGACTTTCATTGAAATTATTTCCTCCCTTTGCCAAAATTAGAAAGTAAAGTGTGTATATTGTGTGTGTGTGTGTGTGTCTTGGCTGGAGTAGCAAGAGCAACTAAATTTTGAGAAATTGAGCTGTGGATTGTGTAGCATCATCACCATCTTTGAGTACTAAGTTGAGCAAGGTAAAAAGTATAGATTTGTTACCATAATTTCGTGTTATATAATGTGATAATATGAGAATTAGTTGCTGAGCTTATAAAGAAGTCTTTGAAACTAGTTTTATGAGTGTTGGTGGTCTGAGAAACGAGTTATGGGGGATGTTTTCCTTGGACAGCCATGAAATCGAAACAGAACAGAGTTGCACGTCCCTGATCGCGGTCGCGACCCCTTGAGCGCGACCGCTATGAGTTTAACATGAGCAGGCGAGTTTGGTCAGTGACTGAGGGCGCGGCCGAGAGTGAGCACGACGGCGATGGCATGAGCGCGACGATGACCCCCAGCGCGGCCGCGATTTGTCTCGAGCGCGGGCAGCAACCCGGTGGTTTTGGCCGGGTAGGTTTTAGGTTTCAGGGTCCGTTTGGGGTTGTTTGTTGGGTCCGGTTTAGTTACAAAGTTGTGTTTGGGTCTGTTTTGTATATCAATTAGGTTTGTATTAATATTCTGGGATCCGTTATGTTTACAGGGTCGAGCCAGCAACGATCTGTTCAGCAGGTGATTAAGTGGATAGGTGAGTACTCGAGTCCTTTTCAAACGTGCGTTTGTTTTACGAGTTGTTTATGTGATTGTGATATGTGTATGAGATAGAGATGTGGCGCACCAGGTATGATTCTATCTACCTTTATATATGTGCTATGTGTATATGAGTTCACAGAGTATCCGCGATGGGCGATCGCGCAGGCTAACTGTCCCTAACCAGTCACGAAGTATGAGACTGTATATATACAGCAGTGTTATTGTCAGGTCGCTCCTGTGCCTATTGTGTAGCTAACCACTGCTGTTTGCGGTCTGTTAGCTGGGGAACGGCGTCCCCTTGAGTTGAGATGTGTATAGTGTTCTAAGCCTTCATCACAGATCTTGAGGCATACCTGAGTTGTGATATTCTATGTGCTATGTGTTGTGCTATATGTGTTTATTTCTGCAGAGTCTAGCCTTCGCATACTTACGAGCTTCCCAGCTTACGTTTTCGAGTCTAATGTGTCTCAAGCAGTCAGACCATGGGGACACAGCCGCAACCGCCGCAGAAGTAGGTGCAGAGATCATTTGGGGATTTTGTATACGTGTAACTGCTGTATGCTGATGTTATCTTTTGAGAACTGTTAAATAGTAATCGTGTATCTGATTACCGTGTATGAGACAGCTAATAGTCAGACCTTGTATGATAGTTCAGTGATGTTATTTATCTGCATCAGACATATGAGACGTTGTTTTAAAGTTTTAATTATCAGTGATTTTTTGTAAACCCATGACATGTGTATTATGAGATACTTGCGATAATGCCACTTATGATATTATATTGACGTTCCATTTATGTGTGAATGGAGGGTGTGACATGTAAACCCAAGAGATATAGAACACATGATAGGAGGTTAAAGATGAGCTTTGATTAACTTTTTTTTTTTGTCCCATGGATTATATTTAGATACTTGGAACAACCCTCCAAGCTTAGAAAAATGAAAAGATTTAAGTGAAAACTTGAAATATAAGGTAAGTATTTAATGAAAACAGAATTCAATACATGAAAAGAGTTATCAGGTCAGGACCATGGTCAATCTTGCAATCAATTTGTCCCCTTGAGTACGCTGCAGTAAAATTGCAATAACTTTCTCTAGAAATCTCTAAATTGTGATCCATTTAACTCGCTGGAAACTTCACTTCGAGAGCTTTCCACAACTACATTACAGATAATTTTTGGATGTGCCAATCATTCCATGATTTTTTTTTAATGTTGACCATAATCAACAAAGTCATCTTCTTGTTCATATATCGGGTGCAGTGAACGTTTTAGCCCCTATGACATGAAGGGATTAATGGCGGAAGCATGTGAGTGGGAAGAGTCAGAATCATCATATGATGAAGAGGATTCAACTGCTTTGTAGCCAATGATGAATCTTCTTCACCTAGCAGTTTCAAATTAGACATTGCAGAAGGTGAGGCCCAGAGTTCTCTTGACAACTAGAATCCTACCATGATGTAAAGGTACAAAACTTTAAAGATTATAGTCTTGATGAAAAAGAGAAAATGTTTGATTGCCTTCTTGTTGAACTCAAATTTCAACTAAAAAACATGATGCTCTAAAGTCTGAAATTTCCAATCTGAAAAATGAACTTGAAATCAAATCCAATGAACGTGACATCTTTCATAAGAGTTGTAGACTCCTGTTGATTTTCTGCTAAAAGGGTAATTCAATGTATTAATGTTCAAATTCATACTCAAGTACAAGCAATTCTTGGAGGTGACATTGATACATCTGCTTTAATAGTTAAGATTAATAACATGTAATCTGATCTTTCCACACTTGGTAAGCTTCCAAGTACGTTTATCCAAAATATAAATGGGAAAATAATTTAAACAAATAGGTTTGTCAACACTCCAAATACTGACAATTCATGTGAGGTTGTTGTGAAGCCTGATGTTGGGATGTATTATGCATCAAGCTCGATTATTGTGTGCTTACCTCTCCCATATGAACAACTTTGTAGTAAAAGTGTCATGCCTGGTGTCAAGGCTGCTAAACCTATTGGTAACGCAGAATCTGAAGCTAAGACTAGTGGCGAAACACAAGTACTACCTTTTAATGTTGAATATTTTGAAAATAAGTTATCCAAAAGAAAACAACATGCCTCTAACAAGGGTAAGTCCCATGTGATAAGCAAAGTTGCTATGGTTTCAAAGAAGTTTTAAAATCATAGTGGTATATGGTTTTGAATGAAAGAAATTCTTTTATGAAAACCAAACTAAATGATTCTATAACTAATAGTGTGCATGGATCATCAAACCTTAGTAAATGCAAAGGAAAAGCCATTGCGAAACATGAGAAGTTTGGAAATAAGTTTTTGAAAAACATGGATGGACAGAAAGTTGTGGAAATTTCCACTTTTGATCTCTGTCCACCCAAAAAGGGAAAGAAGTTATTTCTAAGAATAAAACTTCTAGAGATGTGTTCTCCTCAAATGAAACATGCTCAATGTCTAATAAGAAAAGTTTAATATCATTACTAAGCAGTTTAGGAACAAGTTTTCCCACAAAGGTATTAGTCCTTTTCAAATAATGCAACAACTTTCAAATCTTGTTGACAAGACTAATAAAGTAATAATGAAAATCCGTAATGTGTTTTTGGAAGTTAGTCTTCCAAAAGGCCTAAAAATAGGAAGTGCTACATGTGTGGAATGAAGACTCATTTGTCCAAAGACTGTCCCAAAGAATTGGACACTGGGCCTAGTGATGTTGTCAAACCTGATGATACTCAAATAAGCAATATTTGGAATGATAATGCCACTGATAAAAGTATCAACATTAATTTTGTACTCACCAGTGACATTAATATCGGTCTATGTGGTCTATCCACAGAGGTTAATGAGGATGGTGAACCCATCTCTATGGTGGGTTGTCCGAAGAGCTAATGTTTCCATTTGTCACTATGCAGGTTAAGAAACCAAATAAAATTTGGTAGTTGGACAGTGGCTATTATGGCCACATGGCAGGTTGTAAAGATCTGTTAAGTGATCATAAGCCTGAACAAGGCCAAAGGTCACTTTTGGTGATAATATCCAAGGATCCACACAAGGATATAAAACAATCAAAGCTGGTGATTCCATCTTCAATAGAGTGACCTATGTGTCTGGGCTTAAACGCAACCTTGTTAGCATTAGTGAACTTTGTGATGCTGACTACAAGGTTAACTTTGATGAGAACATTAGTTACATATTGGATCCTCAGGGCAAAGTTGTATTGTGTGCATAAAGAAAGAAGAATGTATACATTTGAGACATGAAATCTGCTGATCATTCCCCAAAGACATGTTTTATTTCAAAGACAAATGTGGATTTTAACTGGTTATGGCGTAAAAGGCTCTCACACCTAAACTTTAAGAATATTAACGAACTCTGTAAGAAAGAGTTGGTAACAGGTTTGCCTTCTATGACATTTGTTAAGGATAAACTCTGCACTGCCTGTGAAAATGGTAAACAAAAGAATTCGTCCTTTAAATCTACGTATAATTTCTGTATTGATTCAACTCTATTCTTAATACATATGGAATTGTTTGGGCCTATTAACACCCCAAGTCTAGGAGGTAAAAGATACACCTTAGTAATGGTTGATGAGTTATCCAGGTTCAAATGGGTGTTCTTCATTAAGACCAAGGGAGAAGCTGCTAGAAAAATTATTGGGTTTATCGAGAAGATGGAAGTTCTTAATTTTACCCAAGTCAAGTAGCTAAGAAGTGATCATGATACTGAATTCAGAAACAGTACACTTAAAGACTTCTGTGAAGAAAGAGAGATTTCACAATACTTCTCAGTTGTCAGGACTCCACAACAAATGGAGTTGCTGAGAGAAAGAATAGAACTCATATTGAAATTGCTAGGAAAATGTTGTGTGCATCAGGTCTTCCTTCATCAACTTGGGCTAAAGCTTTCAATACGTTTGCTTCACCTAAAACAGATCCTTAGTGGTGAAAAGGTTCAACAAGACGTCCTATGAGCTACTCTCAGGGAGGAAGCCAAAGTTAAGCTTTTTGCATGTGTTTGGATGCCCTTGTTTCATTCTGAGTCAAAGGGATCAACTTACAAAGTTTGAACCTAAGGCTCATGAAAGTGTGTTTGTTAGATATTCTGCTATTTCCAAAGCCTACAGAGTATCCACTTTGTCTTCGTGTATCAGGACAGCTTGGGCAGTGTAAGCAGCTTCTGATTTTCCACTTTGTCTTCGACTTGCAAACTGATCGTTTCGTCCAGGACAATACATGATGACAAGGAAACAAATTCCAAGAAGTGTATAACCTGTTCACAAAGAACAGGTTCTGTTCACAAAGAACAGAACACTTAGTTTTGGTCTAAGCTGCTCAACAGACATGAGCAGCGTAGACAGTTTATGTCCAGCCTGTCCAACAGAATAAGACAGCTTGGGCAATCTGCCTAACTTACGAATAATGTAACAGGGTGAGCAACTTTGACTAATATTGCAAATCACTTATCAGGTTTCAATAAGGCATTAACAGGCCTTAAATTATACCATTTAAGTGTATCAAACATGTTGATTTATAATCTCCCCCTATGATATAGAACATTATTGATTGAGGCCTTTTTGTGCCTAACAGTGTCAGAACACTTACCAATAAAATATCTCAACCCGAATGAGACACGATTCACAAGGCTTACAATGCTGGGATTAGTGTTTGAGAGAACCCACTTAGGTTATCAAATCCCCTGTCCCGATACCTCGGAATTAACCATGATCCCATTTGTTGCCCTTGAGTACCCTGAGGAGAGACAAAATAACAAAGAGAAAGCTACGATGGAGATAGATGAGGATGACGAGAGGCCATGGAAGAGAGTGTCAACTGTAGATTTGTTGAGTACTCAAATTGATGTTCTGAAAGATGTCATGACTAGCCTGGTTAACACTAACAAAGTTTTACTCAAAGACATCGAGACACTCCAAGCTGACCAAAAGAAGACTGATCAGATGTTCGAAGTGCATTTAGACTGGCTTACGAATCTACAGTTGACAGTAGTAGAGCTTGAAGAAGTCGTGGTCCTTCAGAAGAAATATTGATTTTTGCAAAAATATATCATGTTTGGCTGTGAAACATTAAGTTATTATTGTTTGGTTTTTAATTTCTGATGTGGTTTTGATTGTAATCTCGTACTTTAATTTTCAGTTGTTTATTTTAAGTGTGGTGTGAATTTTATAATTAAAAGTTTAAATTTATCTTAGTTATTTGAGTTTATTTTTGAAACAACGACTGTGTACCGATAAATCTCTCTTATTCTTAGTGATTGTTGTTGATATGTGTGACGAGGACACCACAATGGTCTAAGTTGGGAAGGGTAGGTTCGAATAATGTTTTAATCAATTAATTTAGCCTCCACAAAGATTTTTAGACCAAATTCTTCACCACAAACGAGAGGGATATGCTGCCCTACGCATAAAAAACAGTAAAAAATCAGATTTTTCAAGAGTTGGGCGGGGGGGGGGGGGGGGGGGCGCAGGGCTACGCCCAGCCCTACGCCCCGTCGAGGTTAAAAAGCAGTATTGACCTTCTTCCTCATTTCTCACAAACCCTAGAACCCCTTTGCCCTACGGTTGAAGTGCGGCTACCCCCTTTTGGTCCCATTTTTGTGCCAAAAATTGCAAATCTAAGCTTAAAAACACTCATACTACCATCCATAACAAAGATCTAGGCTAAAAATCATCTCTTTGTGGGTATTTTCATCCATATTGGAGGATTTTGGGTAAAGAAGTGGGTGAAGAAAAAAACAAGATTTATACCATCTTTTAGCTTTCAATCATCAATGTTAGTGTTTTTATGGTTAAAATGTAAGTTATTTCATACTTTTTGAGTAAAATGAGAGTATGGAGCTTCATGGTCATCCAAGGAGTTTTCATGGTGATTTTGACTTTTTAAAGTCAAAGTATGTCATATTGCATAGATGTGATGATAATCTTGAAAAATGTATGATGAGATTTATGTTTAAATGCTATTTTAGTTAATTTGCCATTGTTAAATTCTAGAAAATAAATTGGAATTATAAAAGTTGGTTGCCAAAATGTGCATATATGCAATAATTTATAAAGTTCGGGTAATTAGCTGGAAAATAGATATTATGTTCTAAATGGGTTTATATTGAAATATTAGATACATGATTGGTGCATAATATGATGACAGATTATAGACTATATGTAATGAGTATAAATGGGCGTAAAACAGTGTGTGTGTGTGTCTATATATATATATATATATATATATATATATATATATATATATATATATATATATATATATATATATATATATATATATATATATATATATATATATATATATATATATATATATATATAACTTGTAGATGTGGAGAAGAATCCGCCAACGAACCCAATCAGCTGATGTACCGGTGGACTGGATCCCCAATCTCCTATTGTCCCAACACCCGGAAGAGATGAGAACGCAGTTATTTCTTTACAAGAAATATTCTAGGCGTATTTTAGTAGTAAAGAGGGTGAGGAGACAGGACTTTGAGGACTATGGAGTCCCGTACGTTTTTTATTTCTTTGGATGGGAGGGGGTGTTAGATTTAGGCGGCGCACATATTCATCAGGCCGATGTAGTTGAGTGGATGTCTACCATTAGGAGGGAGACAAGTAATACATACAATGAGCTTAGGTCGATAGGCACTGTCCATGGGAGAGAAGTGGCTATGGATGCTAGAATCCTTCGTGAATTATTTAATTTAGATACCGGAGTGGGAAATGAAGGGTCTACCCAATGTGGGTACGAGTATAAGTCTGAGGCCCAATTGGCCTTTACTGACCTGACTTAGACTGGAGAGTGGATTGAACATGTGTGAAACGTGTTCAATCAAACCAATGAGGTAGCGGAGAATTACGTTACCTATAATAGGAAGGATTTGTCCCCAAGGTGCAAAGTGCTTCATAAGATTCTCGTGAATAATATTTTGCGACGAGATAGTGACCTGTCTAAGGTCAGGCACCGGGACATTGACAAGCCGTCGTTGTGGCCCGTAGATATAACCTTAAATGTAACTTATTAGCGTAGTGAAGTACGGGTCGAATATGCAGGGAGTGCGTATGTGATTAGGGTTTATTAGCTAGTTTCGTTAGTTTATTAAAAGCTTTAAAATTGTAAAATGATTGAATTGTTTAGAATAATGATTGCGTTTAATTATAACCAAAATAATGGCAATCAACTAACGGATTAGTTAACAAATCAAGTAAAGATAACCATTTACGGAATCACTACGGCACAAGTTATTACGCACTCTAATTTCATGCAACAATCACATAGACATAATTAATTGCGCAGTTAAATTAATCGTAATTGTTTTAATCAAGAACTCTCGGCATAGCGCATGCAACGTTCATTACTTGTCTTAATCCCTAAGCTAATGGACTTAACACTGCTATGAACTATCTTGCTTTTAGCAATCAAAACACATAATCATAATCATAACTGAATGCTTATCATTTGAATACACATAAAATATTCAATTAATCCAAGATGCATCAAAACATGAATAGAAATTCGATAAAGTAAAACTTAGCCGTAGATCCTCCGCAAACGGCTATGGAGTTTAGTCGCTCATTGTGTGCTCGTCATCGGGAATGATCGAAGGTATCGTCATAAGCGTCAAACACCGTATTCGTACTTGAGTCGTGGTTCCACTCCGGCTGGGCTTCGCCACTTCTTTCAACAACTTTGGGACTTCCAAAACAGGAGCTATCAGCCTCTATTTATAGAGAATGTGAAACTATGGTTTATGGGCTTGAAAACGCGACTTGATTCATTGCGCATGGCACCAGCGTAGGCCTGGGCATAGGCATGCGCCCCCCTACTCTGGGGGTACGGCCTGGGCTACGCTGGAAGTCGTCTCTAACTGTCAATTCTTCTATTTTGTAGCGTAGGGCAGCGTAGGCCTGCGCCCCCTCCGTCTCGGATTGCGCTAAATTTTCTCGAGTTGCTTCTGTTTGACGTCTTGACCGTGAAACATAATTTTGGAGTAATAATAATAAAGTTACGATGTATAAAACGATACTAAAACGATATAAAACACATAAAATAATAGTCTTATCAAATCTCCCCAACTTAACTCTTGGTCGTCCCCGAACAAGCCTTTGGAATCAGATCTAACTATGTACTGGCCATATATTAGCAGCGTGTCTAGAATTTCTAAGTTAAGCTAGCCTTAGCAATAATGTGTTAAAACTTTTATCATGCAAACCAAAGACATTTTCAGTTAAAATATATTTTCCTTAAAATTTATATAATGTATCTCACTCTTGGAAATTACCCTTTTAGCTCAAGGTTACGAAACTTAAAAACACGTGGGTCTTTTGATCATCTTTTTCCTCTATGCATGTTTTCGACAAGATTGTATTTGAAGTACCATGCTTAAATCCATAATTTTCTAACTCAAATTATCTAGTTGGTCCATGTAGCGAGATTTAGGTCAATCACTCCCAAACCAGATGGTTTTAGGGGATTAGGCATGAGTGGTACCCCAATAGACTTAATTTCCAGAATCATTTAGACTATAATTGAGCTGTTTTTGAGGCTAAAAATCATGATTAAGCTTTCCCCCTTATTGCATGAGTTTTCCAAAATCTTTGGACACATTACTTATATTTAAGCCCTAATATACTTTAACTTACTTGAATTTGCCTTACATAACAAAAATGTGAACTATTGTTACGACTCTTTTCTTAATTATAGAATATCCTGTCAATAGTAGCCGATTCCCTCGTACATATATTTTCTATTTATCATCATGTTCCATGGCCTAATTGGCAAACAAGACCTTAGCTGGGGAAAATAAGACAGACTATATAAATATAACAAACTAAATAAGGACTCGGCTAACACTTAAAAATAAACAAAACTACAATAAAGAAATTAAATGCATTACAGAAAATAAAGAACTATGAACAAGGAAAGATAGTACCCGAGAATCAAAATGGAGGAGGAGGAGGGCCGAAAATGCTGCAGAAGAAGTCTCCATAAGGACCGTGATCTGCGGGATCTTGTGGTGGAGGCTGGAATAGGTGGATAGGGATCTGGTCTGGCAAATCATGACAGCCGTGCGCCGGATAGCGCTGATAAGTATCTATGGCAGGTTCATAGGACTAGTTGTTAGGCATGATATTATCAGAATATGACTGATATGGAAAACCGGCTTAGAGTCCTCGTGATGTCGAACTCCCTCCCAGTATGCCCAGTTTTGGTGTCGGTAGTGGGCATTTTGATATGTCGGCGCCCTCTGTCCATCCTGGATCCTACCTACCCGCTCGTGTAAATAATCGACCCTATCGTAAGTATGGGTTATCCTCCCATTTATCTCATCTAGCCTCTGGGTCACGTCCTCTCGGAACTCACCCTAACCCACCACTAAATCATCTAACCGCCTCATAATGCGGTTAAGATCAACATCGTCATTACCTCGACTATGCGAGGTAGACGGCCCTCTGTTCCACTCTTCATGTCGAACCTCCGCTTCATTAGCGGCCTTCTACTCTCTCTCTCTCCTCTCGTCCTCGGTGTAGCTCTCAATATACGACTAGTTTGTCTCTTTGTCGTATATCTCAAAACCCTCATCGACTTCTCTAAAAATCAAGGTAGGGAACATGGAGGCCGAAATGTGCATCGCCGAAACTGCAGATGTAAGGGACTCGGGTGAAAGTGTACCAATCCTCTCGAGAAATTTAGAGATCAACCATTCGTGGGGGATGATCGTCCTCTCTCAGGTATCATACATTGCCCATATATCGTTCATGACTCTCCATGCGAAGGACAGCTTGGGCTTCGCCTTAAGAAGGGCGTACAGAACCATGAAATCACTATGCCTGACCTTAGACAGGTCACTATCACGTGGCAAGATGTTATTCACAATAAATTTGTGAAGCACCTTGCACCTTCGGGTCAATGCCCTTCGGCTATAAGAAGTGGAAGATTCTGGTTCCACAGAGGATGGGATAAACACTTTACTTACTTGATCCATCCACTCTCCCGACCAAGTCATGTCGGTAAAGGCCAACTAGGCCTCGGATCTGTACTCATACCCACATTGGGTAGACCCTTCGTTGCCTACCCTTGTATCTACATTAAAAATTTGGCGAAGGATTCGTACATCCATCGCCACGTCCCTACCGTAGACAGTGCCTATAAGCCTCAAATCATTATTCGAACTCCCCGTCTCCATTCGTAAGGTAGACATCCATTCCACTACATCGGCCTGATGAATCACGGGGCCACCCAAATCAAACACGCTCTCCCACCCAGAAAGTCAAAGAGGTATGGAATCCCATAATCCTTAAACTCTTCCTTCCTAACTCTCTTTTCAATTAACACCCTATTCGAGTATATTTTATATAAAAATAAATGTGTCCTAACTTCCTCGGGGTGTTGAGACAATAAAATGTTAGGGGTCCAATCTATGGGTATGTTTACGGGATGAGATCGTTGGCGTGTTCTTCGTGACATATACAGTTTTATCAACCAATCCATAATGTATGAGATAAGTCAAATATGCAACATATAATTACAATTTTCCCAATTACACTCAATTTAAAGATGCATATATATATATATATATATATATATATATATATATATATATACTTTTTACGCTCAAATTAACACATCTCATATATATAATCTATAATTTGTCATTATTTTAAGCACTAAACATGTATCATGTATTAATAAAATCCATTTAGCACATAAAATTAATTTTCTAGCTAATTACCCAACTTTATATTTCATACATTACATATTTAAGCAATCAACTTTATAAACCAAATTATTTCTTAGAAATTAAACATGGCCAATTAAGCTATAATTATCAACTAACATATATCTCATCATACAAAATCAAGGTTATCACTAAAATCATGCAATTTCACATACTGTGACTCTAAAAAGTCAAAATCATCATAAAAACTCCATGGATGACCATGATGCTTAAGCTTTCATTTTGCTCAAAAGGTATGAAATAAGTTGCATTTACTCAACAAAAACACTAACATTGATGATTGGAAGCTTAAAACGGTAAAAATCTAGCTTTTTGTTTCACCCACTTCTTCACCCAAAAACCTTCAAAGTGGATGAAAATACCCACAAAGAAGAGTTTTCTAGCCTAAATATTTGTTATTTATGGTAATGTGGGTGTTTTGGGGCTTAGATTTGCAATTTTAGCACAAAAATGGGTAGCCGCATACAAGCCGTTGAGAGAATGGGTTTAGGGTTTATGAAAAGTGAAGAAGGAGGCTGAAATCTGCAATTTAAACTCGATGGGGTGTAGGCTGGCCGTAGCCCTGCGCCCCCCCCCCCCCCCCTGCGCCCAGTGTTCTAAAATTTTGCTTTTTTACTGGTTTTTGGTACGCGGGGCAGTATATCCTTCTTATTGGTGAATAAAAATGTGGTCAAAAAATTTTTGTGGGGGAAAAATTAATTAAGTAATCATTTTAGAACACTACCCTCGCCAACTTAGACCTTTATGACGTCCACATCACATTTGAGCACTGTAATCACTTATCAATAAAACATAAATTGGTACCCATTCCTTGTTCAAAAATAAATTGCAATTAACTCAAATAAAAATTAAATTCAACTTTTCTCACTAAAATAAAATAAAATTATTACACCACACTTTATAATTAAAAATAAACAACCAAAAATAATAAACTACGGTTACAATTTGAAAAATCACACCACATCAGAAATTAATCAAACCAAACAAAACTTAATATTTTTCACGCAACAACCGACCATATTCAAATAATAAATTAAAATTGTTTCGGAGGAATGACGACTTCTTCTAACTCTCTGACCGTCATCTGGATGTTCGTGAGCCAATCTGAATGCACTTGGAGCATTTTCTCGTTCTTCTTTTGCTCCTCTTGCAACTTCTAGATATTTCCAAGTATTTGCTCAGGTTCAGTATGCTACCCATGACATCTTTCAGAATATTGATTTGGGATCTCAGCAAGTCTTTAGTTGTCATTCTTTTCCATGGTCTCTCATCCTCTTCGTCATCTACCTCCATTCTAACTTTCCCTTTGTTATTTTGTATTTCTTCTGGGTAGTTGTGAAGACCTCCCCTTCCGGGGCAGTCCTCAGAGTCTAGGTCCCACATCATGCAATACGATATCAACCATACTAAGATGGGGTAATTAAATTTGCGGAATAATTCATTACTTGTACAAACAGATTAGGAGTTAAGTTATACAAATTACATATTTCAAATTAAAGTTATAAAAGGGTAACATCTAATCTAATCATTACAACATAGGATCATATCAAATCTACCCAAAATCCACAACAATTGCTGTCTTCCAATCAGTACCGAAAGGTTTTGTTGTGTAGTGGTCTATGATACTTCTGTCTTGATCGTTATTAGACCTAAGAGCTAGGTCCAGTAGGTGACTTTCCTTTGCTTTTAATTTCCTGTAAAATTATAATGTAGCAACTGTAAGCAATGCTTAGTGAGTTTATAAATTTTCAAATTAACATGCGTGTCAAGCGGATCATCAGTCTAGCGTGATATGTCTTGGCTGCCGCTACAGCCCTCATGATTGAGACATAGAATCATAGAATTGGATGATGTTCAGGCCACACTCACGCTTAAATCATGGGATCAGCCACATACTGGGCTTGCTACCAGTAAGTCAATATGGCGGAACATCGGAGGTCATTACCAAGTTCATAAGAACTGGTGAAATAGTCAGGTCTAGAACAATAGACCATCAAGGCTAATCAAACTGAATAAATCTATCAAATGTCTGATCAATAGTGAAAGCTTAAGTCATAGAAGTCATGAAAGAAATGAGTCATAAAGCAATGTCTGAAGAAGTCTTAAATGAAATGTCATATGAAATGATAATCAATTAGCTATCATGATCCACTGGGCAACACCGAACCATAGTGTGCACAGGTCTCAATCCAGCTGATAATGTGAATGTCAATAAATCTAACATCAACAATATATATCAACCGGAATTTAAACATGTTCAATCTGAATATCTATAACTCACTGGTCTGGGTCTTTATCAAACAGATATAAAATCTGCCACCTGAGTTATCTCAGGATTTATCTTTGTCAATCTGTTCTCTGTAAGTCAAGTCTTTGACCCGCTTTAAATCTTTTAAATCTTTGTCTTTATGTTCAGAATTTTACTGAACCTATCCAGAATTTATCATATCAATATCATGGAATTTCATCATCTTTTAGTCATTAAAATCTTTAATTCTATCTGATTCTGATAACTGATAATCTTATCAATCTTTCATTTATTTATATTCTTTGTTTCATTAAATTCTCAAAAGTTTAACAACATGTATATGTATATAATCATTTATTTTAATTAAAATATCAAATTATATAAAATCGGGTTTCGGATCACCCGAATTCGGATCCATCCGGATTGGGGACCCGGATTCGGACCAGCCGGATCCGGACCAATCCGAATTGTAATGGTCGGTCCGAATTGATCATCATCCGAATTTGGATCAAAACCGAAATGGAACCATCCGAATTTAACATCATCCAAAATGGGACCAAAGCAAGATCCGAGATTGGGATGCGAATTGGGTACCATCCGAAATGAGCCACTCATTCGAATTTGGTTTCAACCGAATTCGGACTCATACCTTCATAATTTTCCCAGATATGTTCTTATTGTTCTTGAATATCTTCATACGGATTTTTCACAAAAATTCCCAAAACTTATTTATATTAACATGCAATGTTTTATATTGTTGTAATATCATTATTAGATTGATTTTATACTAATTTCCCTATCAATAACATCATTATTTGATCAAGATCATCCAAAAACTCATTATTTTGTCAAGAACACATATTTTATAAAAATACCGATTTCAAATAATTTTAGATGATCCAAGCAACAAATTTTGTTTCTGTTTCATTTATTAGTTTCAATTCATCATAATCTATCATAATTTTATCCATGCAACCTAAAATCATCACATTTGAATCAAAGGTTTCGGTTTTTAATAAAACCGAACCAAACTCTTGAAATTAAAGAGTTTAATCAATAATCACCTCAAAATCTTTGTAGATTCTTGTTGATCTTTGCTTCTTGTAACTCCTTTTTGATTATAACTTGAATTAATTGAATAATCTTTGAATTTCTTGATGATTTGTGAGGTTAGCCGTAAGGTATAGAGAGAGAGTAGAGAGAGAAAGTGTTTGGTGTTAATGATCTTAATTGATCATTAAATTTTGTTTTTATATATTGATTTAGTCATATTTGGTACTTAACCCACTAAACTTTTGTATTTTATATCTCTTTTATTTTACTCATTTTAATTATATCATAAATATAACTTAAAATCATATTTACTTAATAAATTTTCATTCTTAATTAATATTTGCAACATAAATAATATAACAAAATTATATTATTATCTCAAAATCAATTATTACATGTTCGGCTAAAAGTTAGGTTGTTACAGAATGGGCTCCACCACGCACAAACTTCGTCCCCGAAGTTAGCTATGTTCGAACAGACTTGGATATGTAGCTTTCATAACATCTCTGGATTCCCAAGACTGATGCGAACCTTTGTGGTGCTTCCACTGGACGAGCACCATCTGTATCTCTATGTTTCTAAGCTTCTTGATCTTCGAATCCAGAATACGTTCTGGCTCTTCAACCACTCTAAGCTTTTCATCAATCTGCAAGTTAACGTGTGGTATTTGAACTTCTCTTTCGTCTGCTAAGCTCTTTCTCAGATGACTGACATGAAATACAGGATGTATTCCAGATAAGTCCGCTGGCAGTTCAAGACGATAAGATTGATTTCCTATCTTTTCAACAATCTTGAACGGACCGATAAATCTCGGAGCTAGCTTGTTTCTCTTTATAAATCTCACCACATTCTTCATTGGGGATACTTTCAACATCACCCAATCGTTAACCGCAAAAACTGATTGATCTGTGTCGATTATCATAATATGACTTCTGCCTGCTTTGAGCTTCAAGTATGTTCCTTCTGACAAGTTGAATCTTTTCATGAGTCATCTGTAGAAGGGCAGGACCCGCTATTGGCGATTCGCCTGTTTCGCGCTAACAGGCAGGAGTTCTGCACTTTCTTCCGTACAAAGCTTCAAAAGGAGCCATCTTGATCGTAGAGTGATAACTGTTGTTGTACGAGAATTCGACCATAGGCAAGTGGTCATCCCAGTTAGCACCTAGATCAAGAATGCAGGCACGAAGCATATCTTCTAGAGTTAGGATAGTACGCTCACTCTGGCCATCTGCATTAGGATGATAAGCAGTACTCATAGAGATCCGAGTACCCATCCCGTCTTGTAGAGCTTGCCAGAACCTAGATGTGAAACGACTATCACGATCTGATACGATAGACTTTGGCACACCGTGTCGAGAAATTATTTCAGTGATGTATAGCTGTGCCAATTTATCGAGGGAATATGTTTCTTTCATCGGTATGAAGTGAGCTGACTTCGTTAACCGATCCACGACTATCCAGATGGAGTCGTGCTGTCTTTTGGTCTTAGGCAACTTCGTAATGAAGTCCATTGTTATATGCTCCCACTTCCATTCAGGAACTGGCAGTGGTTGCATATCCCCGAAGGGTTTCTGGTGTTCTGCCTTAACCATCTGACATACTCTGCAGCTTTCAACACACTTACCGATGTCTTTCTTCGTTCCTGGCCACCAGTAATCGGCTTTTAGATCAAAATACATCTTTAAGCTGCCAGGATGAATAGATAACTTGGACTGATGGGCTTCAGATAGAAGAGTGTTGCGAATAGAACCATATTTAGGAATCCAGATTCAGTTTCCTTTGAGACATTGAAGTCCCAAATGATTCAGAGTTAGAAATTGTAATTGCCCTTTTAGATTTTCAGAATCAATATTCTCTTCTTTCAGTGCTTCAGCTTGAGCATTTCTAATGTCCTCAACAAGATCAGAAGAGAATACTACAGGATTCAGGGCATAGCAGCACTTTTCCGGATAAACTTTTCTACTCAAAGCATCCGCGACAACATTAGCTTTGCCGGGATGATATAGGATCTCGCAATCATAGTCCTTAATAAGCTCCAAGCACCGACGCTGTTTCATATTTAGATCCTTTTGAGTAAAGAGATGCTTGAGACTCTTATGATCGGTGTAAAGCTGACACCAAGTCCCATATAGATAGTGACGCCAGATCTTCAGAGCAAAGGTAACGGCAGCCAACTCAAGATCATGAGTTGGTGCACTTTTCTCGTAGTCCTTTAATTGCCTTGAAGCGTAAGCAATTACTTTTCCCCTTTGCATTAGAACACATCCTAAGTCAGTACCAGATGCGTCGCTGTAAACAACAAAGTCATCGTTTCCTTCTGGTAAGGCTAGGATCGGCGCTTGAATAAGCTTCTGTTTCAGAATGTCAAATGCGTCTTGCTGTTTATCGGTCCAAACGAAAGGAGTATTCTTTCGTGTTAGCATCGTTAGAGGTACAGCAATCTTCGAGAAATCCTTTATGAATCGCCGATAATAACCGGCCAATCCAAGGAAACTTCGGATTTCTGAGGCATTACGAGGCGTTTGCCATTTCTGAACGGCCTCGACTTTAGAAGGATCAACGGAAATCCCTTCGCCAGAAACAACATGGCCAAGGAACTGAATCTGTCTGAGCCAAAATTCGCACTTAGAGAATTTTGCGTAGAGTCTTTCTTTTCTTAATAACTCTAACAATTGCCGCAGATGAATAGAATGATCAGCCTCCGTTTTGGAGTAAATCAGAATATCGACTATGAATACGATAACTGATTTATCCAACATAGGTCTGCACACGCGATTCATGAGATCCATGAACGCCGCTGGTGCATTTGTCAAGCCAAACGGCATTATGAGAAATTCGTAATGACCGTATCTTGTTCGGAAGGCTGTCTTTGGAACATCCACATCTCTGACTTTTAATTGATGATACCCAGAACGAAGATCGATTTTCGAAAAGTAGCTGGCTCCTTGTAGCTGATCAAACAGATCATCGATTCTGGGCAGAGGATACTTATTCTTTATTGTAACCTTGTTCAACTCCCGATAATCGATGCACATTCGAAAAGTTCCGTCTTTCTTTTTGACAAATAAGACAGGTGCACCCCACGGAGATGAACTCGGTCGGATAAATCCCTTTTCTAACAGCTCTTGCAATTGTTTTGACATTTCCTGCATTTCTGCAGGTGCAAGTCTGTAGGGAGCTTTTGCAATAGGAGCCGCACCAGGAACCAAGTCAATACTGAACTCGACTTGACGTTCCGGTGGCACTCCGGAAATGTCATCAGGAAAGACGTCTGGGAACTCGCAGACAATCGGAATATCAGACAGAGTTTTCTTTTTAGAGTTAGATTCAGATAGAGCATAGCACAGATAGGATTCGCGACCCTTAGATACATATTTATGAGCTTTCTCTATAGAAATAAAGCAGTGAGCACCTTTACGCTTCTCGCCCTTGATCTCCAATACTCGGTCGTCTGAAGACTTGATTCTGATGATTCGTCGATTGCAGATAATTGTAGCCTCGTTATTTGTTAACCAGTCCATGCCGATGATGACGTCAAACTCTTTCAACGGAATAGGAATGAGGTCGAGATTGAACACAATATTATCAACAAGTAGAGTGCAGTTTCGATAAACGGAATCAGCCATAACATAGCTGTTACTGGCCGTCTCAATATCAATTACAACAGGAAGCTTCGATGGAGACTTATATAATCTTTGTGCAAAAGATGTTGATATGAAAGAACGACTCGCGCCGGAATCGAATAATACTCGGGCAGGAATGGAGTTAAGTAAAAACATACCCGTAACTACATCAGGGGTTTCTTTTGCTTCTTCAGCCGTTATCTGAAACGCACGTGTCCTGGCTGTCGGAGTTGCAGTAGAACTTTTCACTGTAGAACCTCCCGCTGATGATTGCGACTGATATCGTTGTCCGCTTCGACACTGATACATAAAATGCCCTCTTTTCCCGCACTTTGCACATCCTCGTCCCTGCTGTGGGCATTCTTCACTGCTGTGACCGATCATGTTGCACGCAAAACAAGTAACATTCTCTGGATTACACAACCCCTTGTGTGACTTTCTGCATCGCTTGTAGAATCGTGGCTCGTTCGTAAGGGAATAAACTTGAACTTTCGGCTGTGAACTATGCTGATGGGATTGCTGAGATTGTGACTTATTTGGCTTGAAGAATCTGCCAAATCTCTGTTTCTTCGGAGGAGATGGACATGTCGGATTAACTGATGGAGCGTAAAGCTGATCGCCATACTCTAAGTAACCTCGCTCGATCTGTCTAGCTGCTTCTACCATTTCCAAGTAACTTTTGTATTTGATCGCGCTCATCGGATGTCTATATTTAGGGTTAAGTCCTACGCGAAACCTATTCATCTTTCTCTCCTCGGTAGCTACTTGATACGAAGAGTATCCGCATAATCTCGAGAATTCATGCTCATATTCATCAACAGTCTTTGTTCCTTGAGTCAGCTGCATCAGTTGAACCTCCATCTTATCTTGTTGGTCGATCGGACAATATTTTGCATTGAACATATCTAGGAACTGGTTCCACTCTAGAGTCTGAATAATTTCTTCACCGTATATGCTTCTCTGGGTTTTCCACCAGGCACGGGCAGCGCCGACAAACAACGCAGACGCATAGCTCACTTTCTTTGAATCTAAGCAGTCAGAGATTCTAAAGATCTCTTCAGTATGACTGATCCAATCCATCGCCTGAATTGGATTCACTGTACCCTCAAAGTTCAGGGCACCGCTCGCTTTGAAGTCCTTGAACTTACAGCCTTTAGGCTGCTCGATTTGGGTTTCAGGGGTAGAGTTATCAGAATCAGATTCATTTGTCTGGACTTGCTTTTCTTTTCTTTTATTCCTTTTATCTTCACGTCTTTTAGCTTCGGCCTCATCTCTGGCCTGAAATTGTTCTTGCATTGTTTTATTTTGTTGTTCAGAATGTTGGGCTAAAAGTTGTTGCATCATTTCGAACATTTGTTGTGGGGTCATGTTGTTTGGCATGTCACCTGATCCTGACATCTTTTCTGAAAATTAAAAGCATTTAACTATCAGTTTATAGACTTAGATCTATGTACCCTTTTTCCCATCCTAATAGTCTGTACATCCTATCTCAGTTCAAACCACCTAAATGATTGATACATATGTATTGCTTCAATTTGAGACCAAGTGTACTCACGTAATACTTGATTCACTCAAACTATGGGCTCTGATACCATCCTGTGAAGACCTCCCCTTTCGGGGCAGTCCTCAGAGTCTAGGTCCCACATCATGCAATACGATATCAACCATACTAAGATAGGGTAATTAAATTTGCGGAATAATTCATTACTTGTACAAACAGATTAGGAGTTAAGTTATACAGATTACATATTTCAAATTAAAGTTATAAAAGGGTAACATCTAATCTAATCATTACATCATAGGATCATATCAAATCTACCCAAAAATCCACAACAATTGTTGTCTTCCAATCAGTACCGAAAGGTTTTGTTGTGTAGTGGTCTATGATACTTCTGTCTTGATCGTTATTAGACCTAAGAGCTAGGTCCAGCAGATGACTTTCCTTTGCTTTTTCCTGTAAAATTATAATGTAGCAACTGTATGCAATGCTTAGTGAGTTTATATATTTTCAAATTAACATGTGTGTCAAGCGGATCATCAGTCTAGCGTGATATGTCTTGGCTGCCGCTACAGCCCTCATGATTGAGACATACAATCATAGAATTGGATGATGTTCAGGCCACACTCACGCTTAAATCGTGGGGATCAGCCACATACTGGGCTTGCTACCAGTAAGTCAATATGGCGGAACATCGGAGGTCATTACCAAGTTCATAAGAACTGGTGAAATAGCCAGGTCTAGAACAATAGACCATCAAGGCTAATCAAGCTGAATAAATCTATCAAATGTCTGATCAATAGTGAAAGCTTAAGTCATAGAAGTCATGATAGCAATGAGTCATAAAGCAATGTCTGAAGAAGTTTTAAATGCAATGTCATATGAAATGATAATCAATTAGCTATCATGATCCACTGGGCAACACCGAACCATAGTGTGCACAGGTCTCAATCCAGCTGATAATATGAATGTCAATAAATCTAACATCAACAATATATCTCAACCGGAATTTAAACATGTTCAATCTGAATATCTATAACTCACTGGTCTGGGTCTTTATCAAACAGATATAAAATCTGCCACCTGAGTTATCTCAGGATTTATCTTTGTCAATCTGTTCTCTGTAAGTCAAGTCTTTGACCCGCTTTAAATCTTTTAAATCTTTGTCTTTATGTTCAGAATTTTACTGAACCTGTCCAGAATTTATCATATCAATATCATGGAATTTCATCATCTTTTAGTCATTAATATCTTTAATTCTATCTGATTCTGATAACTGATAATCTTATCAATCTTTCATTTATTTATATTCTTTGTTTCATTAAATTCTCAAAAGTTTAACAACATGTATATGTATATAATCATTTATTTTAATTAAAATATCAAATTATATAAAATCGGGTTTCGGATCACCCGAATTCGGATCCATCCGGATTGGGGACCCGGATTCGGACCATCCGGATCCGGACCAATCCGAATTGTAATGGCCGGTCCGAATTGATCATCATTCGAATTTGGATCAAAACCGAAATGGAACCATCCGAATTTAACATCATCCGAAATGGGACCAAAGCAAGATCCGAGATTGGGATCCGAATTGGGTACCATCCGAAATGAACCGCTCATCCGAATTCGGTTTCAACCGAATTCGGACTCATACCTTCATAATTTTCCCAGAAATGTTCTTATTGTTCTTGATTATCTTCATACGGATTTTTCACAAAAATTCTCAAAACTTATTTATATTAACATGCAATGTTTTATATTGTTGTAATATCATTATTAGATTGATTTTATACTAATTTCCCTATCAATAACATCATTATTTGATCAAGATCATCCAAAAACTCATTATTTTGTCAAGAACACATATTTTATAAAAATACTGATTTCTAATTAGTTTTAGATGATCCAAGCAACAAATTTTGATTCTGTTTCATTTATTAGTTTCAATTCATCATAATCTATCATAATTTTATACATGCAACCTAAAATCATCACATTTGAATCAAAGGTTTCGGTTTTTAATAAAACCAAACCAAACTCTTGAAATTAAAGAGTTTACTCAATAATTAACTCAAAATCTTTGTAGATTGTTGTTGATCTTTGCTTCTTGTAACTCCTTTTTGATTATAACTTCAATTAATTGAACAATCTTTGAATTTCTTGATAATTTGTGAGGTTAGCCGTAAGGTATAGAGAGAGAGTAGAGAGAGAAAGTGTTTGGTGTTAATGATCTTAATTGATCATTAAATTTTGTTTTTATATATTGATTTAGTCATATTTGTTACTTAACCCACTAAACTTTTGTATTTTATATCTCTTTTATTTTACTCATTTTAATTATATCATAAATATTACATAAAATCATATTTACTTAATAAATTTTCATTCTTAATTAATATTTGCAACATAAATAATATAACAAAATTATATTATTATCTCAAAATTAATTATTACATGTTCGGCTAAAAGTTAGGTTGTTACAGTAGTGAGGGGCAATGTATGGGATCATGGTTACTCTCGAGGTTTTAGGGCAACGGATTTGGTAACCTAAATGGTTTCTCTCGAATACTAGCTCTAAAATAGCAAGTTTAGTAAACCATATCTCATTGGGGTTAAGGTACTTAATCGGCAGTTGTTTCGACATTGCTTTCTCAATAATAAATAAGTCGGTCAACATACGCAGTGTGGATAATTCATTCCTTGACCCATGACACTACACTTCCAAAGCACCTTAGCTAGTGGACATAAATCCCCCCTATTAAAGTGGACATACTCTCTTGCCTCCTCCATCGACATCCCAAATACTGTGGCTATCATCCCGTCCCACTTATGAGCCCAACACTAATCTTTCTCGCTATACCCCCTGAAGGTCAAGAGATGACCAAAATTCCATTAGTCTTGGAATATCTCCATCTATACCAAATACATCACCAAGTATCTTCTTAGAGACGGTCACCTTCTTGTTTCCTACTTCTCCCGTGAGCTTAAAGTCATGGTCCTCATATGCGTCTGTTTTCCAAACAGTGGCGAACCACTGTTGGATCAGACTAGTGTGAATATATGGGAGTTCCCATTGTATAGCTCTAGCCCATCCTAACCTCTCAAAACACACTAATATTCCAAACCCTTCAAAGTCAGGTTCTTTTAAAGTCCTCTCAATGTGAAACCTAGGGGGTTTACCATTGTTTGTGTTTGGAGGGACTACCGGGAATTCCGCGTTGAGGGGTTTCTCAAAGCGGACCTTCTTAGGGTCAATAGTTCTCATCCTAGGGGTCTGGGTAAAACAGGTGTTTACGGGACGGTTGCCATTGGCATGATATTGTTTCGACATCTATAATTTACGTTGGATATTAAGCTATTAAACATTTTGGTTTCATAAATAATTATGCATGAAAAACCCGTTTTTGCTTTAATGAAGTAACCTAATTCTCACCGCCAAATGTGAGCCAAATCTAATCCTATAAATGCATGACTTGATAAATAATGATAAATTAAAAATAACCCGTAGACCACACTTTTTTAAAATTTAAAATAGGAAGAGTATACCTTGCTAATTCTTGCAAAATATTAGCGTTAGATTGAAGATTTGACGTAGAACGGACGTTTTTTTTGTGAGGTTTTAGGCTTATAAAATCGCAAACCGCCGCTCCAGAATCAAATTTTGGGGTTTATGTGGTTTAGGGCGTAGGGCACTGCTTTTATAAGATTTTAAGTGCGTTAGAGCGAAGGCCAGGCGTAGCCCTGCGCCCCCCCCCCCCCCCCCCCCTTTGCGCCCGGGCCTCCGGATTTTTGATCTGGAAACCCTATTTCTTCAATTTTAAAAATTTTTACGGGTACTCTTCCCAACTTATGCTATTACATTGGGCTAAATTAATTCGGTCTGCATGCTTAAAATTCTAATTTCTGTCGTGGGGTTCTTAATACTTAATTTAAAACTAAAATATAATTTAAAAATTTAAGAACAACTGAGTTCGGGAGAGGACTTCCTCCCCAACTTTGTTGGATACACACAATTAACACAAAAACAAATAAACACACTAAAAACAAATAAAATCAAATAATCGAAGTACTCTGGGTTGCCTCCTAGCAAGCGCTAAGTTTTACATCTTCAGTCAGACGTACTGCTCCTATACTAATTAATTTACTTTTGTATTTTCTAGTCTGCTGAGTTCAAAGACTAGCATGTTATTGGTGGCCCATTGGACATATAAATTAAGCCTGTATTCAATTGACTTTGAATGGTTCACCACCTTTTGGATCTTGAAGTTCTACCGCACCGTGTGAGTAGACTTTAGTTACGATATATGGACCTGTCCATTTACTTTTTAATTTACCAGAAAATAGTTGAAGTCTTGCGTTTAACAACCAGACTTTGTTTTCCTTGGTAAATGTTTTATTTTTAAGCAGTCTATCATGAAAGAATTTGGTTTTCTCTATAAACTTTTGCACTCTCGTAGGCTTCTCTAAGAATTTTTTCCAATTCATTTAATTGGAATTTTCTATCAACACCGGCATCGTGCAAATTTAAATTAGTATTTTTAATTGCCCATAGAGTTTGGTGTTCCAATTCTACTGTAAGATGGCAAAGCTTACCGTACACAACTCTATATGGGGACATACTGATTGGTGTTTTAAATGCGATTCTATATGCCCATAGAGCATCCTCTAGTTTTTATAACCAATCCTTACAATCAGGTCTCACTGTTTTTTGGAGGATTCTCTTGATTTCTCTATTAGAAATCTCAACTTACTCACTAGTCTGCGGATGATACGGCGTTGCTATTCTATGATTAACTCCGTATTGCTTAAGGAGGTTAGCAAAATGTTGATTTTTAAAATGTGACCCTCCGTCACTAATGATAGCTCTCTGGATACCGTGTCGTGCAAAAATATTTCTTTTAACAAATTTGCAAACAACCCGGTTGTCATTAGTTCGTGTAGCTTCTGCTTCCACCCATTTGGAAACATAATCTACTGCAACCAAGATGTATTTGTACTCGAATGATTTAGGGAAGGGTCCTATAAAATCAATACCACATACATCGAATATTTCGACAATTAAAATCGGGGTCATGGGCATTTCATCCCTTCTCGCGATGCCACCAGTTTGTTGTCATCTTATACATCCCCTAACGAATTCATAGGCATCTTTGAAGATTGTTGACATCTTTGAAGATTGTGGGCCAGTTTTCTTTGCACTGAAATGACAACCGCATGCATATGCATGGCAGTGTTTAAGAATATCTTCATGCTCGTAATCAGGGACACATCGTCTCATGATTTTTTCTGCTCCTATTTTAAATAAGTCAGGCTCATCCCAAATGTATTCCCTTGCTTGAGCATAAAAATATTTTCTTTGTTATGAGTTCCAATGCTCCGGCAATCTTCCTGATACGAAATAATTGAAAAAATTCGCAAACCAGGGAATTTTGGATACTGATAACAATTGTTCATCATGGAACGAGTCCCTGATTTGATCAGTTGAGTTCATTGGGATTAATTGGAGCCTTGATAAGTGATCGGCACCTACATTTTCTATGCCTTTCTTATCATTAATTTCTAAATTAAACTCTTGCAACAGAAGGCTCCACCGAATTAACCGTGGTTTGGCATCCTTCTTTGCTAACAAATGTCTTAAAGCACTATGGTCTAAGTACACAATTACTTTTGACCCCCAAATATATGATATGAATTTATCAAGGCCAGACACTACGGCTAATAATTCTTTTTCCGTAGTTGTGTAATTGATTTGTGCTTCGTTAAAAGTTTTACTTGCGTAGTAAATAACTACTGGCTTTTTCTCAAACCTTTGAGCTAATACCGCACCAACTGCATAGTCGCTTGCATCACATATGATCTCAAAAGGTTGAGACCAATCTGGAGATTGTAGAATTGACGCTTCAGTTAATTTTGATTTAAGCTTCTCAAATGCTTTCGTGCAAGCTTCATCGAAATTAAATTCCACATCTTTAGATAGAAGATTGCACAGTGTCCTGGAGATTTCACTGAAATCCTTGTTAAAACGCTGATAGAAATCAACATGGCCTAGAAATGATCTTATTCCCTTCACATTGGTGGGAGGTGGAAGTGAAGAAATTAGTTGTACTTTCGCTCTGTCTACTTCCATGTGTTTTTCAAACACAATGTGACCTAAGACTACCCCTTCTTTTACCATGAAGTGGCTTTTCTCCCAACTCAATACTAAATTGGTTTCAATGCATCTCTTAAGGACCTTCTCTAAATTTCCAAGACAATCTTCGAATGTTTTATCGAATACGGAAAAATTGTCCATAAATATCTCAAGAGAACCACCCACCATATCTGAAAAGATAGCCATCATACAACGTTGAAATGTGACGGGCGCATTACATAGACTGAATGACATCCTTCGGTAGGCAAAGGTTCCATATGGACAAGTAAATGTGGTTTCCTCTTAATCCTCTGGATGGATCGGAATATGATTATATATACATATATATATATATATATATATATATATATATATATATATACATATATATATATATATATATATATATATATATATATATATATATATATATATAGGGTCGAGATCCATGGAAAACTATATTAGACTGGAGTACTGGAAAATCATATCAAATGTACATGTTTATTATGATAAAATGTTAAATTTCATGTAAAACTATAATATACATATGTTCAAGATTGCATTATGATTAACTAATTCATATCATTTACATGTTCATTAAGACAAAATGTTTAATTTCATGAAAAAAAATGTGTAATATACACATGTTCATGCATATTGCACATTTGAACATGTGCATATTGTTATTTCGCATGAAATGGAACATTTTATCCTAATGAACATGTAAATGATGTGAACTAGTCAATAATAATGCACATTTGAACATATGTATATTGTAGTTGTGCATTAAATTTAACAATTTACCGTAATGAACATGTACATTTAACATGGTTTTCCAGTACTCCAGTCAAATATGGTTTTTCATATATATTGAACCTATATATATATATATATATATATATATATATATATATATATATATATATATATATATATATATATATATATATATAGACACACACACACACACACATATGCATATATAAAATTTTGATCTTTATGTTTTGTCATGTGTGTGTGTGTGTGTATATAGACACACACACACACACACATACACACACACACACACTCTCTCTCTTTATTGTTTCATGTGTGTACACTTATTACTTATATATACATACATATATATATATATATATATATATATATATATATATATATATATATATATATATATATATATATATATATATATATATATATATATATATATATATATATATATAGGTGATAAGTGGATGAATGGTTGCTTCCTTTTTCTTTTTGCATGGCGCACCACGTTTCGGTAGATTAGTACATACCGAAACCCTCCCAAAACTTCAAGGTTTCAATAAGTTTCGGTATTTACCAAATGGTTTCGGTAGTTTAGGAACTTCTCGGTAGTGTATGGTATTACCGAAACCTTTAAGGTTTCGGTAGGTTGAGGTGAGTTTCGGTATCTACCGAAACAATTAAAGTTTCGGTACATATATTTGGGTCTCGGTAGTCTTATTCAATGGTTTCGGTATCTACTAATTGGGTCTCGGTAGTGGTACATAATATTATCGAAACTAGTTGGAGTTTCAATATTACAGAATAGACTCATCACTACCGAAACCTTTCATGGTTTCGGTATCTTAACGTGGGTCTCGGTACCCATACAAACACACGCACTTACACCGTTTCTTTTCCTTATTGTGTTTTTTTTAATTAACAGCAACAAATACAACAATTTAGACACATAATCCTTACATGCATGTGTATTATTTCAAACCGACAACACTTAAACTTTAAATTTATGATAACTTGGAGAAACTTTTGTGTTCATGAAACTTATAGAAACCGTGGGCTTCAAATGGACCAAGAACAAGTTTGTGATGAATATTTACCTTAAATCTTGGTAGGATATTGTTGCTTGAAGTTTTCTTGTGATTTCTTTGGCTTGATTTTGAATTTTGTTGCAAGAAATTTTGAGAAGATTTTGATGAACTTTTGATGAACCTGATGAAGGTTGCAGATGGGAACCGTAGGTGAAGAAAGAGAGTGAGCAGAGAGTTTTTAATCTTTATTGATGAAATGAGTTGGTGAACATAATTTGGGTATATATATATATATTTAAGAAGTTGGTTAAATATAATATTTAACCCTTAAACTTATTTTTATTACATCTCTTTAAATTTGACCATCTAAATAATTTATAACATATAATTTAACTTAATTATATATTTCCCATTACTTTTAAATAAATTACATAATGGTTCAATTTCAAATCTTTTATTCGTGTGTCACAATCATAATTCGTGTCAAGTATGTTGCTATAATTTATAATATTTAACTTAATTAAATAATTTCATTACTTGATTAAATTTACAATACAAATAATGTAATTAAAAATACATTATTAAGTCAAACTCGAAAATTTAAAATTAGTTGCTTCCGTTTGACGTCTTGACCCTGAAACATAATTTTGGACTAATAATAATAAAGTTATGAAGTATCGGTTCTTAAAACGATCCTAAATAGATATAAAAAGACATAAAGTAATAGTCTTATTAGACATTATTGTCATTTACGTAAATAGATATAAAAAGACATAAAGTAATAGTCTTATTAGACATTATTGTCATTTACGCCCTTCTCAAGGGAAAGACCAGATTGTCATTTGCATGGACAGTCATTAATGACTTATGGGCTATGTACCATACTAGGGGGAACGATCATCCCCTACGAATGGTTAATTTCTACTTTCCTTGAGAGGATGGGTGCTCTTTCACCCGCGTCCCTTTCTTCTCCAGTCTCAGCGACGTACATTACGGCCGCCATGTAAGGTCAACAAGTCTACGGATCTGATCATGACGCGACGCCGTCCAACGAGTGCGGAATCACGCTTAACGGATCGATCACACACGGAATATGGAGCCGAACATGATGCTAGCCGATGTAAGAAACAACCCCACACGATGTATTGCTCCAAGAACACTCTCTGAAATTCTTTCTTAGCTCGCACGTGCACTATACGAGCTCTGAAATTCGAATTTCTCAAAGATTATCAATAACACTGATTAAGTTCTAATTTTAATCAACTAAGTTCGTTTAGGCCCAGGCCTACAAACTTAATTAAGTTCAAGCCCAACACCCTACGAACTTAGCTCCACTAAGTTCGTCTGCGGTGGCTTAAGTTCGTGGCTTAGCCTTAGAACTTATCTTCTCATCTTAGAACTTATCTTCTAGGGTTGTTCATGGACCGGTTCGGCTCGGTTAGTAGCTAAAGTATGAACCGTATTTTCGGTTTCGGTTACCCGCTTTACGGTTTCGATTATATGCGGTTCGGTTTGCGGATAGTTGTTATCTATTTATAAATAATAGAAATATAAATTTTTAAAATTTGATTGTTCCTTAAAATTAAGTTTATTCGTAATAAATATATCAATTACATTAAAAATTTCATAAAACTACTTAAACAAACAAATATTTAATTAAAATGAAACTATAGATATAATATTTTAGCTTGTAACTTATCTATTTATATGTAAATATTGTGATATGTTTATGTTCGGTTCGGTTCGGTTACTCGCAGTTTATTAAAAATGAAAACCGTAACCGATCCGTCATATGTCGGTTTTTTCGGATTTCGGTTTTTTGGTTTCGGATTGACCGGTCCGACTCGGTTTTTCGGTTTTCCGGTTTCTTTTGAACACCCCTATTATCTACACATTCTAGAACTTAAGTTCACAGTCTAAAACTTAACTTGACACTCTAGAACTTAATATGAAAATGCAGATATCATACACAATCGTGAATTAACACATATAACTTGTATTAATAAAGTCTCATCCATTCCATACGACTATCTGTTACATATCTAGACTGCTATCGTCACACAGGGTGTATCAACAGACTCCCCCTTGACGATAGCTTCAAGTAAGACATTCGTTAGACTACATAACTAGGCTTATTCAAATAACTACATGCATGGAGTCCTTGCTCAACACAAACCTTCACAACTCTCTGATATTTCCTGCCTTCAGATTTCCATCCTTCATGATAGAAAATTGGCTGATCATGAAGGTTCTGCAGGTCATCCTGAGATAGATTTATGAGATGCAAGGGATCATATACTTTCAAAATTACCCTTTCGTCTTGATCTTCCAGTACCGCCTCGGCTGTCTCGTTATCGACATACCACCACTTCATATTACTCAAAACATCCCGTGGCATCGGCTTTAACGGAACTTTCTTCAGACATTTTTCTAGCTTGTAGTCATCTTCATCCAGGGTCTACCTGTCAATGGATCTATCCTTGTCTCATCCATGACTCGCTTCCCTGACCTTAGCTTAATTCTATCAAACCTCCCAGACCGGCCTTCTTTTCTGATAATTTTTGCTATAACTTCAACATATTGGTTGTCTCCCAGGTTGATCAAATTCTTCCATGCCAACTCTTTTACTTCACACTTTGGCAATATATTAAAAACTTTAAGTTTCCTCCTTAAGTACTGAAGCTCATCTCTTCTTTTTAGAACAAAAAGCTGTAGTTCCCTGACAAAGAACCAACTAAGAATCCCTCCAGATAACTCTCCCTGGACTAGGCAACTTAAAATTTTTCTTCACAACCAATTCTGCCTTTTTCTCTTCTTCCCTAAACCATAATTTTCTCTTCTCTTCTCTTGTAAGCTCTATATCTGACCTTTCAGTATCTGATTCATTATTTAGCGCATTTTTAAGCATCTCCAGATCTATCAAACTTTGATCTTCATTCATGTATATATTCTTCTGTGACAGGTTGCTTACTTATAACAACTTCATCTACCTCATCTTCCTCGTCTACCATCACTTCATCATCAGATTTCCAATCAGGGTCCTTTTCAGGAATGAATTCCCCTTCCTCAAAGCCTTCCAGATCGTCTTTGTTAGACATATAATTTCGATCATGTGGACTTACTTTGTAATAATTATTTAGTCTTGTATTTATTTCTCTTGTATTTTATTTCCATGTAAACGTCTAGGGGCCATTTATGTCAATGCTTCAAATTTAATTAAATGAGGCTATGAATAGCTCCTTGGGTTTGTAAACCTGATACACGGTTGAATATTCACAGTTAATTGCAGCCACCATTTGACATATTCTCTCAATATTCTTATTGTCTTCTTCATCATTACTTGATTATTGAGCTTGATTCTTATTGGGTTTTGATAAAGAAACATTAAAGTGCTGATTTATAAAGGGAATACAATATAACAATTGGTATCAGAAACACCAAAAAACTCAGTCTGAGGACCTCATGTTGATTGTTGGGGGAGCATAGACAAAATTGACAGAGGTTCAAGGGTCAGGGGAAAAGATGCAAGAGGCTCAGGAATACCTGATGTTAGAAGACGAGCCCATGTTCGAGGGTCCAGCTCCACTGGATCCAATGACAGCTATGGTTGAGTTCGAGCCTGGAACATCCCTAATTTGAGCCTGGTACGTGGATTTAATTTATTGGCTCTTTATTTTAATATTATTGCGTTATTCCAATTAAATTCCGTTTCGTGGATTTAACGTGTCAAGATTGAGTGATGCGTGTCTCCGAGCTAATAATTAGTGGATTAATTATCTCCTTGAGATCGTGGTTTTAATTGGGCCCTAATGATATAATTTATGAAAAAGTGATATCGGGCCCGGGTTAATGGGTTCGGAACCGGTTATGGATATGTACGTATATATGTGTGTTGAGCCCCTTTCTTTTCTCCTCTTCCTTATCCATTTATGAGAAGAACCCTAAAGTGTGTGTGTGCTTTGTGTGAGAGCTCCAGATGAAGGAATTTAATTTCTAGCCTTGGATTTTGTTGAGGAACTTTAATCATCTTCATCACCTTGTGTTCTTGAGCTTCCAAAGGTATGAATTCATGGTTTGGGTAGCTAAATCTTGAATTATGTATGTGTTATATGTAGGGATTGGTTTCCATAGCATATGGGATGTTTATGTATGAGTTTGATGTCCTTATGCTGCTGAAATTGAGTATGGAGGGTGAAAACCCTCTGGTTCGGCCATGGTTATCGAAGAGCAAGTCTGGGAACAGGTTCCTGGTCACGGCGCGACGCGCAGGGGGCCGCGGCGCGACGCGCAGAAGGCCTAGGGCACGGCGCGATTTGCAGGGGGGCGCGGCGCGGATTTCAATCTGCAAGAAAAAATGTGTTGATTCTTTTGGGGAGATTTTGGGTCGTTAATTGGTCGGTTCCTTCGGGATATTGTTGCACTGAATTGTTTGGGGTTTTGAGTCTCGTTGGGGGTCCCGTAAAAGAGTTTCGGGGATTGGTTATCCGTCCGGGAATATGTTTCGGGTTTATATTAATTGCGATAGCTATGTTTGACTTGAGTTGCGTGAGTTGTGTTAATATGTGGAATCCGTGGCGTTTACAGGTTCTAGTCGATCAGGTGCCGAGCCGCATTAGAGTTTCGGGTTTCAAGTCGGAATCGGGTAATCGGTGAGTACTCGAGTCTTTTACAAAGCGCGTGTAAACTTTTATAAGTCGTGTATATGTGTGGTGATATATTGTGTATGAGACTGAGCATAGTGTGCAGGTATGATCCATTCTACCCTATACGTGCAATATATGTTTGAGTTGCAGGTGTCCGCGATATGTGATCGCGCAGGCTGACTGTCCCTAACCAGTCACGAGATATGAGGCTGTATATATACGGCAGTGATATGCCAGGTCGCTCCTGTGCCTATTGAGTAGCTAACCGCTGCTGTGTGCGGCCTGTTTGCTGGGGAACGTGGTCCCCTTTCGAGCAGAGATATGTGTTATGCATCGAGTTGCATATGTGTGTCGAGATATATGTGTTGTGTATGCTATGTGTTCTTAAATGCAGTGTCTAACCCTCGCGTACTCACGAGCTGTCCAACTTATGTTTTCGAGTTTTCTGTGTGTCAGACAGCCGTGTAGTAGGATCGCAGCAGCAGCGGCAGCCGCCAAAGTAGAGGCCGTGGCAGTTCCGAGTTTATGTGTGTGGTTGTCTTTTGAGATTAGACTTCGGAACTATAATCTGTATTCTGTATCTGAATTCAGTTGTGTTTATGTATCAGTATCAGAATATGACATGATGTATGACTCCTGTGTTAAAGTTTTAATTAACAGTGTTTTCCGTTAATCCTGTGACATGTGCATTATGAGATGATTGCGTTATTGCCACCTGTGTATTGTATTGACGTGGCTTTTATGTGAGAATTGTGGGTGTTAGAGCTTGGTATCAGAGCTTGTGGTTTCAGTATTGAGTATCAGTGGATGCTGTAAGGTCTACGACTGCAAGATCTATCTAGACGCGGATCCGTGAACGAGTGCGGAATCCTCGTTGACGGTTAGACGGACAACTCTCAACCAACGGAACACGGAGACTATTAGACGCTGAACGAACGACACACGAACGATCCTACGAACTAATTCTCTTCGAAATGGCACTCACCTAGCTGATAAACTCGAGATCGCCTTTTGCTTAATTCCTCACGAATTCTGCTAAAAAGTCTCTTAATGATTCGAGTCTATCCCTAATTATAGACCCTGATTCGAGTCTGATGTGGGCCAAACTCGAATCTGGCCCAAGGCCCATTCGAGTCTGTCCACAATGACATTCTCGAATCTAGCCCATTCGAATCTAAGGATACATTCGAATCTATCACAGATTCGAATGTCTTCCTTTACCTTTTCGAATCTAGCCAATACACTTAAATACTTAAGTGATGAAACTTATGTTTTACTTATGCTTGAGTTAATCTTTGACCATTATGTTTGAACTTCTTGTAATATGTTACATCAAGTACAAACACACAATCAATAACAGACAAACACATATAAACATATATATTAAAACACTTGTTAATACTCAGAATACTACTTAAACCATAATGCAGATCGATTAGACTGCTATCGTCACACAGGGTGTACCAACAGACTCCCCCTTGACGATGGCTTCTAATTATTTATATTACATCAAATTTAAGTACTAGAGCTATATATACTACTACCTGCATATAATCCAGCATCTATACAAACTTTAACTACCTTTTGGAACTTCCTGGCTTCAGATCTCCATGGTTCAGTAAAGAAGATAGGCTGATCATGAAGCTTCTTCAGGTCGTCCTTTGATAGGTTTATCAAATGCAGTGGATCATATACCTTCAAAATGACCTGCTCGTCTTGATCCTCCATGATGGCTTCAGCAGTGTCAATCTCGAGGTACCACCATTTCATGTTGCTCAAAACGTTCTGTGGCATCGATTTCATTGGTACTTTCTTTAGACACCTCACAGATTTGTATACCATCCTGGCCCATGGCCTACCTGTATGAGGATCTATTCTCGACTGATCCTCGACCCTCTTTCCGGTCCTTGGCTTGAGTCGCTCGAACTTTCCTGATCTTCCTTCTTTCCTTATAATTCTTGCCACGACTTCAGCGTACTGGTCTTCACCTATATTAATTAACTCTTTCCATGCAAGCTCCTTTACTTCAATCTTGGGCAATGAGTTAAATGCTTTTAGTGTTCGCCTCAAGTATTGTAGTCCATCTCTTCTTTTCAAGATAAATAGCTGCAGTTCTTTGTCAAAGAACCAGCTTATAATGCCTCCTGAAAAGCTTCCAGCACCTGGAACTCTCATTTTCTTCTTCATCTTCAAACGATCTTTCTTTTCCTCTTTCTTGAACCAAAGATTTATCAAGTCAACTCTAGATGGCTCCTTCTCGGCCTCTTCAAGATCTTTGTCCTCGACTGAAGCTACCTTGATATAGTCAACGTCAATCACATTATGATTTTGTCCTTCATATAGCTCCGTGACAGGTTGTGAATTGATAATAACCTCATTGACATGATCGTCTTCATCATCCAACACTTCATCGTCTGATTTCCAGTCCACAACCTCCTCTGGAATAAATTCTCCTTCTTCTAACTCTTCTTCTTCATCGTCAAAATCCATAAGCTCTTCCTCTATGTCCTTCAGTGCATCAATCATGTCACTGTCCAGAACCCTCGAGGAACCTGCTTCTTTTCCAGATCCTCCTACTTCTCCTTCTGTACTTGGCTCCCCCTGAATTTGTGTAACTTGAGCTGCAGGAAAATCTACAGACTCAATCTCTTTATTCGCACCGGGATCATCGCCTTCATTATCATCATCTCTTCTCTGTACCTCCTGATCCTTACAACTCGTCTCCCCCTGAGTTTGTAGATTTTTCATAAGTTGCTCTAGGAGGGACCTCATTGCTCGGATTTCTGAAGATTGATCAGCTACGAAAGATTTTAGCTCAGTGTTCTCATCCCTTACATCCTCCACAATCTTCCTTAATTCGGCATTGTCTTTGTCAAGATTTGCGTTATGCGCTTGGAGCTAGCCGACAGCCTTTGTGAGGGTGAGGATCTGAACATGCTGAAAGTCAACACGTCCCTTGAGTTGTAGAAACCTCTGATTTTCAGTATATGCGGTTGAGGTAGATGGAATGGACTGAATGGGAGAAGGAATGAATGGTGGTGGAATATATGGCTCATGATGCTGAGGTGGCGGTGATGGTGGAGCGGTGGCTTGAGGTTGGGATTGGGGAACTTCTGGCTGATTTGTGGATGCCGAAAAAGACCCTTGCATGAACCGATGACGTTTGGCCCGTTGCCTCGTCACTAGTTGAGCTACTTCCTCTTCTTCAAAATCCGAATCTTCAGATTCCCTTTCTTCTCTCCTCCTCGATCCTGCTGCTTCATTCACTACTAACCTAGCTCCATAGGTTCCGATGTGAATATTGGGATCTGCAGCCACTGATTCAGGAGCTTCAGCCTCCTGCCCATCCATATCATCTGATTCTGATGCTGATGATGTCAAGCCTTCATCAACCCTTTCTGGCTCATACTCATCCACATCTCTAAGAACATCTTCTGCTCCTTCTGGTGGACTGAGCAGCTCCCCCACTAATGCTGCGGCCACGTCCTCGTTCGCATGGGGTCCTGATGCCCATATCTCTTCTAGTGTTTGCGCAATTTGTTCAGAATCAGGAACTGCACTTGAAGGCACTGCTTCCTGTGCTTGGGGCTGCTCGCTTGTAGAAGGCCTTGATGCCTGGATTGGACTCACTGCTGGTCTCTGACGGCGTCTTTGAACTCTTGGCTGTTGTTGTTGTTGACGTTGTTGCTGTTGTTGTTGTTGTGGAAACTCAACGACCCCTGCCCAGTTGGCATCTTCCGGGGCTTGAAAATCCCTATCCACAATAGCTCCGAACAATGGACGAGCAACAGGAACAGCCAATCTTCCTCGGTGTGAGGAACAATCAGCGAAAATCCGTTTGTCCATAACATTAACACTCAAAGAGTCATTGGACGGCGGCAAGTCTGGCAAGAAATGCCTTATCAGCATCATTATGAATCTTGGGTACAACAAAAATCTTTCCCTTTCTGGAGCCGTAATTTGATGAACGAACTCCGAGAAGAACATCTGCGAAAAGCTGAACTTCCGATTATATACCAATGCAATAACTCCAGATTGGATCTTTGACACTATGTAATCAAAGCCAGCTTTCTTCGGCGCAAAACAGACCATGAATACGTGCACCAAGAATCTCCACTGCCCAATCAGGCCACTCTTCATGTATGACGACTTTGTCACATCTAAACTGTATCCCATCCTCAGAAAAGCAGTCTGCCTAATACTTAACGGGAAGTCAATAGGCCCGTCCTCCTGTTCCTGAGAACCCAACTGTAGAACTTGGCGCAACATATCTGCTGAGAAGACTAGAGGCTGGCCAGCGATTCTGGTTCTTATAACTGTCGGGGTGACAGTACAGTCAACCTGTAAATGATCATAGAACTGGCGTACATACGAGATTACAATTGGAATGTTATGAAACAAAGCATAGCTAATCCTAGATTCAGCTAGGAAATCCAAAACTTGGCGAAAACCCTGCGCCTCAGGGATATTATTGTCTGGATTAAGGACCATATTATGCTTAGGGACAAAAGCGCGAACCGCCATATCTGCACAATAAATAAAACTGTTAGACTCATTAAAAATCAATAAACTTGTTTAAATTCAAATTTGTTTTATTTTGTACCTTTTTAAATACAAAATCTAACACAATTAAATTTCCACAAGTTTAATAAAATTTAAATTAAACAAAATAAATAAAGTACAGATTCGAAAGTAACAGATTCGAAGTGTCCGTATTCGAGTCTAATGGACAGATTCGAATATCATGGTCATCTCGAATCTAATGATAGATTCGAGAAACCCATGAACAGATTCGAAGGTCCTAGAACAGACTCGAAGTCCCGTCGGTTTTGTTTCACCAAAAATCCAGGATTTTAACCGTTTTGAACTTAGTAATTCACATACATTAGTTCAACTAGGTTCTAATCATTGATTTATGCTTTTAATTTGATCTTTTATAGGTCCAAACTTGGTAATTTAGCAAAAACCCTATTTCGACCTATAAAACTTCAAAATTTGACGATTTGGTCTAAAATTGTGCATAAAACTACACAAATCTTGTACAATCCGGTTGATTATACCTAGATGTATCTGTAGAATCGAAACACCAAGTAAGAGACTCGACAAAATGTCGTTTTGGAGGATTACGATAGACTCGAAGGAACAGATTCGAAATCGCCTTGATAGATTCGATAGTATAGATTCGAAAACAGATGGAATTAATGACCTACTGTTAACCTATTTATACCACCAACCCTCGAGTCTAAGCATAGATTCGAATCTACTGACAGATTCGAATTACTCCTTATTCGAGTCTGTCTTAGATTCAAACCACCAACACTTAGAGAAATTTCGAAAATTTTGAAATAATTTCAACTTTTCCAACTTTTTTCTACGGTATTGTGTAACCAGATAAACTATGCCAATTCTTTTACCCTAAGCTCAAGATAGTTCACGCATTGTTTATTTTATCCAACTTTGAATGCACCCTCAGTAACTTTTGACCTTTTCCATAAGTAAAAAATTAAACTAAACTAAAAGGAAATAAAATAAACTAAGGTAAAAATAAAATAAAATAAAGTAAAATAAAATTTTGACCAAAAATTTAATCTAGACTTAAGAAAAATTTACAATCTAAGCTAAATACTTAACAACATATTTTTGATGAGTATAGTCTAAGAAAGGTTCAATCAGATAGCGATGTCTGATACTAACTTTCAGTACTTGAACTTTCACACTTAGGAATTTGTGATTCCTTTGATTGTTTGTTGTGACATACCTATTTAGCCAATTGTTGGTATTTTACCCTGTTAAACATTCTACATTTCGGAATATCCCTTGGCCTTTTTATTTATCAGGAAATTATCTTACGTGACTCACACATAGACATACTTTTATGATCAAGGCACACAGACAAAGATTCTAACTTGTTGGTATTTGCAAACTTTCTTTAAAAGACAAACATCGGACACAGGTCTGTATTTTCATACAACAAAGTGTCTTAGTTCGACTTAAGGTTTTCTTTTAAAGTTAGCAGACAGCGGTGACAGGTCTGTACTGATGTACAACAAAGCGACATATCTGCTAACCCGAATCTAAACAGAGACAACAGGTCTGTACTTACGTACAACAGAGTTGCATGTTTTCGACTCTCAGTTACATATGATATTTCTATTCTTTCCATTTTTAGATGCATTTGATGTTGCCATACATCCCCAGAAAGCTTGCATACCTCATTTAGACTCAAAGTTTGTATGTCTTGTACATAAAAATTAAGACCGATTGGTCGTACATCTAAGTTAGTGACACGCTTGACTTTTTCTATATTATTTTATTAGCCTTGAGATTCCCTAGATGTATTATGCCTACCAACACATCAGACTAAAATAAAGTATAACACTTAGAATTAGTTGCATTATGTGTGAAAGCCTAAATACTTAGAGTCTGTAACGACGGTGCTAATTTTCGTCACTTTGAACCTATGTATCTAAGACCTAACTCTTTTTTCTGATATTCTCTTTTTTTGTATTTTTGTAATTTTCTCTTTTTTTTTCTTTTTTTTTTCATAAGAAAAGCAGTAAAATAAGCTAACCTACTAACTTACTAAAGATAGAAACTTACTAAAAATAGAAACTTTCCTAAATTAGCAGATTACTGAAAAGAAAGAAAAACTACTACTCTACAATAAAATAAAATAAACTTACTACTACTAAGGTCAAATTACTCTGGGTTGCGCATTCCATTCAGTTGAATTAAATACTCAAACCGTGACTTATCAAACGCTTTGGTAAATAAATCTGCATTATTATCTTCTTTTGCCACCTTTACCAGTTTGATTAAGTTCTTTTCAGCACAATCACGAATAAAATGATGCCTTATGTCTATGTGCTTTGTTTTACTGTGTTTAACTGGATTATTAGTTATAGCAATTGTAGATTGATTGTCTATCCTAATAGGAGTTTGAGTGTAAGCCAAACCGTAATCCCGCAATTGTTGTTCTTCCACAGAACCTGTGAGCAGCTACTACCAGCAGCAACATACTCGGCCTCGCACGTTGAATTGGCTACCGATGTTTGTTTCTTGCATTGCCAGGATACCAATCTCCCTCCTAGGAACTGACAACCTCCAGTTGTAGATTTGCGCGTCAAGCTGCATCCTCCGTAGTCAGAATCTGTGAACGCCTCCAACTCTAGATCTCCCTCTGCGTGATACCAAAGTCCCAGCTTCGGTTTCGACTTGAGGTATCGTAGAATCCGCTTCACAGCTTTCATATGCATCTCCTTTGGATTCGCTTGAAACCTAGCACAAATACACACAGCAAACATTATGTCAGGTCTTGAAGCAGTTAAATACATAAGTGACCCAATCATGGCCCGATATAAAGTCGGATCCACATCGGTATCACTTTCAGTACCCGGCCCGAGATTGTGATTCACTTGACTCGGCGTGCTGAATTTTCCCCTTCCTCCTTCCCGTGGGCCCGTCAACTTAGTTCCCTCCATACCAAACGTTCTAAATATGTCATAGACATACTTAGTTTGATGGATAAACATCCCTCTTCTTTGGTCAACTTGTAACCCTAAAAGAAATTCAACTCCCCCATAGCACTCATATCTAACTTAGACCTCATCACCTCTCGAAATCTTGCACAGGGTTCGTCTGTGATCCAAAAATGATCTCATCGACGCTACCCTTGTACCAAGATAAAGGTTCTCCTTCTCTTCACCACAGAGTACTATCTATCCCTACCCTTTCAAAACCGTTTTCTAAAAGATGGTTGCGGCTAAAAGTCCTCATTACCCCGCCCTCGAGCTGCCTGATGTAATCCATAAAGAGCCTTATCCTAAGCGATTACTCTATCAGGATATTTAGGATCTGTAAACCCGGGCGGTTGTTCTACCAACACCAACTCCTTCACTTTCCATACAGGAAAAGCACTCTTAACGTCTAGTTGCTATACCTAAAGCCTTTGAAGGAGGCAAACGCTAGAAAACAACCTAATGGCTTCTAGCCTTGCTACTGGTGCAAAAACTTCGTTGTAATCTATTCCCTCCTCTTGGTTGAAACCCTTTACAACTAATCTCGCCTTGTTGCGCGTGACTATACCCCGATCGTCTCTTTTGCACTTAAAAACCCATTTGGTTCCTATTGCAATCTCCCCTCGAGGTAACGGAACTAACTCCCACACTTCTAGTTTCCTAAACTGTGAAAGTTCTTCCTGCATCGCTTCAACCCAGGAGTTATCCTTAAGTGCCATTTGCACATTCTTAGGCTCTACTTGCGATATGAAACATGAATAAAGACATGTGTGATATGCCTCGGAGTCTTTTATCATCGACAACAACACGGTGTTGTTATTTACACTACTCCGAGTCTTCACACCCTCGTTAGGATTTCCTATGATGCTTTCTATTGGATGTTTCTTGTTAATCCTAGAGGTCTCTATTTCATCAACCCTTAGATTATCTCCTAAGTTGGATCCTATTTCACCTAAAGGGGGAACAGGCTCAGCTTCTACATTTTCCTCCTCACGGACGTTTTCCTCAGAGTTAGAACTTGAAGCTTGAGTCTGATTCTCAGTGTTAGGTGCCTCTTGATCAGCAACTTCTGGAGATCCATCTACAGTCGCAGTAGGCTCGGACGTAGATTCGAACGTGGTCCTTGGAAAGATTTGGCCATCATCGTTCAGATGCAACGTCGCCATGTCCTTCTCGATTGTACCTGCATTATCATCCAGAGGAATGTTAAAAGACTCAAATAACTTATCATAGTCAAATATCCATTCCGGACCAGTTTGGGGTTCATGTGTATAACTTGTGACTTCAATGTTATACACAATCTCCACAGTACCAGTTGTTTTGTTAAACACCCGTTTGTTTGGTGAGTTTGGCACATAACCTAGGAAGTATCCTTCGTCAGCCTTTTCACCAAACTTCGGTTGATGTTTTGTTCTTAAAAGTGTGCATGGTACTCCAAACGGTTCGAATCCAGTTAAGTTAGGTGGCCGTTTATTCAAAATTTCATAGCATGTTTTGTTCAATGCTTTGACTGTAAGGACTCGGTTTAAAATGTGGCACGCGGTATTCACTGCCTCCCCCCAAAACATGGTAGGAAGCTTTGAATCCGAAAGCATAGTCCTTGCAGCCTCAATCAAAGTTCTATTTTTACGTTCGGCCACCCCATTCTGTTGAGGTTCATATGGTGCACTGAATTGATGCACTATGCCCTTTGATAGGCAATATACACCAATTACAGTGTTTTTGAATTCAGTTCCATTATCACTACGAATATATTTAACCCTAGTTCCGTATGAGGTCTCCACTTGGTCCAAGAACCCGATGAGCCTTGCAGCTGTCTCGTCCTTCGTACCTAAAAAGAAAACCCAAGAAAAACGTGAGTAATCTTCAGTGATAACTAAGCAGTACCAACTACCTCCAATACTCCTTTTGTTGATTGGGCCGTAAAGGTCCATGTGCAACAGATCGAATGTTGAGGCTATGGAATTCTGCTTCTTGGACTTGTGTGTCTTCTTGTGCTGTTTGCCCTTCATGCAAGGTAGACACTTATCCTCGAACTGAAAACTTTTCATGGGCACACCCTGCACCAGTCCATGCTTCGTTATGTAATTCATCTTTCTCAGGTGCAGGTGAGCCATGCGTCTGTGCCACAGTACGGATTCCGTCTCCGAAGCTTTGGATAGTAGACAAATTGGCCCCATCGAAGTCTCTGGCTTGTTCATATCCAGCATGTACAAGTCGTTCTTCCTTGGCGCCCGCATCAACACCCATTCTTCAGGAATTTTGAATCCAGGCTTTAGCACTAACGCCTCAGTGTCAGTAAATAACACCGAGTTCTTCTTATCACAGATTTGAGAGACACTAATGAGATTATGAACCAGTTTATCAACGTGATAAACTTGATCCAAAGTAATCGTTCCATTAGTGACTTCTCCAGTTCCAGTGATATTTCCACCCTTGTTACCCGCGAATGATACGAATCCCCTATTACCTCCCTTGAAGTCTGTGAGTAGACTTCTTTCCCCCGTCATGTGCCTGGAGCAACCACTGTCGACGAACCACTTGTTGTATGGACCGGTAGTTATCTCCTGCACATGAAAGAAAAGAGGTTAGTTATCACGGGGAACCCAAGCCATGACTGACTTGGTAATACCATTCTCGTCCACATACGTGAACTCTTTCAAGTACCCATCTCGCCTTTCAGGTGACTTGGGCCTTTGAACTGAATTCTGTTGTGGTGTCGAGTGATTTAAGTTCACTCTTTTCCGTGGTGTAGGCATTTGTTGTGGAGCTCTGGAATAAATTCTATTATATGCCATTTCTGACTGTGATCCTTGAGCTCTTACCGGTGCATATTGTCTAACTGGAGTATGAGACCTAACTGGAGTATGTGACCTGCTAGGTGTGGTGCTCCTATAGACTTGTTGTGGTGCTGACCTAGATTGATTAATGACACGATTCGGTGAATTTGTCCTAATCACTTCCTTTGGTCCAACCTTAACCGGTGTGTTTTTCACAACTTGTTTGGGTGCGGCCTGCATAGTTTTCTCGGTAGGTTGAGAACTACTGCTGCTTGCCACACTGGGTGAGGGCTTAACAGGTGGTGGGTTCACTGTCTTAGGGGTAACATCTGCTTTCCTAAGTGGACAGTGAGAAGCAACGTGCCCTTTCTCGTGACATCTGAAGCAAGACATCTTATCTATGGACTTTTTGGTTGTTCCCTTAGATCTAGGTGTCTCACTAGTGTCTACTTCCTTTGGTTCAGCTATGATGTCTGACTCGTCAACCTGGTCAGCCCATGAAATTTTCTGTTTTCCTGCAGGTGTTTCACTCGAGGAAGACACAAATTTCACTTTCTTGACCTTGACGGTTGAGTCAGCCACCTTAGGTGCATTTTCTACTATAGGCTCAGGTGTCGGTTCAGGTAGGTCCTCTAAGTCTACTGACTTGTCAGTTTTCTCCTGAGGCTGAGGCACATAGTTCGCATTGAACGGTGGAGGAATTTCGTGAAAACCTAGACCTACTGGCTTCTTGGACTGTCTTTGGGCATCTAAGACTTTCCCTAGATTTAGGCTCGAATTCCTAAACTTTTCCAGCTTGCTATTTGCCTCTGCTACCTTAACCTTGGTCTCTGCTAGCTCTATATCCTTGTCCTTAAGATTTTTTGTCAAGGCCTCTACGTGCTCATACATAAGTTCTATCCTAACACACTGCTCACTAAGTTTGTCTTTTAGAACTACTACGTCTTGAGCATCAGCCTTAAGCTTTTCTTTTAAATCTTGCTTTATATCATTTAGACTAGCATTTTCAATTTTTAAGTTCTCATTTTGAGCAGCTATGGTTTTATGTGATTCTAAGACTAGATTTAACCTATCATTAGAAGTAGCACACAAAGCACATAATTCACGAAATAAAGAATAAGACAGACTAACCTTTGAGTTATCAGATTCCACGTTGGCCATCTGAGCAGCAAACTCCAACACTGTCTGACCATTCGCCTTTTCAACCCACATCGGACTGTTTTCCCTTGTGGTCTGCTCGTCTTCTTCACAACCATTCTCCGTAACTTCAGCCATGAAAGCTCTAGCATTGGACTCAGGATGTGAACTCCAGTCATAGGTACCATCTAGCTGTCTGTCAGAAGTGACATTGGATAGTAGACCCGCTAGATTGGCTTGACCAGAAGAGGAACTCGGAAGGTATCTTTGTTTGGACTGATTTTGGTACTGTCCTTGATGCTGACTCTGTCCTTGGTATGTCTCTACCTTCGGTCTCTGACACTCCCTGGCGAAGTGTCCCAATCCCTGACAGTTGTAGCATTTCACCTTGGACTTATCAAACCCGATCCCCTTGTTATTCATTTGCAGATTCCTCCCAGTTCTTTTGATGAATCTTTTTACCCTCTGGGTCACCATGGCCAGTTGCCACTTAAGATCCATTTCCTCTAAGTCATCAGGGTCGACCTGATCGTAATCTTCATCCCATAGAGCTGGGTCATAGATTTTCCCTTGAACACAATTTCCGTATGCGGCCACAAAAGAAGCAAGTAGATTCAGATGCTCTTCCGCTGACTTTGCGCTCATGGGCATCTTCGAATAGCTTTGACTTGTCGATGCCTGTTGGACTTGAGGTTGCGGTTCTTCCGATCGTCCTAATCCTAAGAACGCGCGATTCAATGAGTCTTCAGACTCTGCTGGCGATGACGTTTCTCCGGTGAAGAACGCTGTAGCACTCTTCGGTTCAGCTGTCACTGATGATTTAGATGTCTTTCCAAAATACATTGCCGGATTCTGGACTTGCTCGTAATCAGTCTCAGCCTTAATCATCTCAAAGTGATATGCCCTCAACGTTCCCACAATGTCATCAAGTGATTGAGTATAGTATTTGTCCTCATTCAGCTTAATCATTGCCACGTACATAGCCCATTTGGCTGGTAGGGCATCAAGAAGCTTGTTGTTCTTGTCAGTGTCCGAATACTCAATTCCATGACTTTCAAGTTCTGTTATCAGATGATAGAACCTTGTGATAATATCATCCAACTGTTCATCCTTAATTGCCTTGAAAATCGCAAACTGTTGTTTCAACAGCTCTGTACGCTTTCTACGCACCCGAGGATTACCCTCACACCTTTTCTCGAGAGACTCCCAAAGTTCCTTCGACGTCCTTTGAGTCCGAAATGTGTGCAAAATATCTTGAGGTAAAGCCATACGGATTATGGAGAAAGCTTTGTTTCCGGCTTCAAATAATTTCTTGTCATCTTCTTTCATCATCTGATATGACAAGACCTTTTGACGGCCTTCAACTTCAGATACTGGCGGGACGTACCCTTCATCTATGCACACCCACATGCGCATATCGTTGAATCGTACAAAATCTGTAAATCGATCCTTCCACCAGTAATAGTCCTCAACTTTCATCAACTTAGGTGGTGCATTTGCCTTCCCAACTTCGCGATCCATCTCAAGGAATTTCTGAAGATTTGACATCTTTTTTGAAACAAATTGAATTTGAACTTAATTAAGTTAATTCGAAACTGATTTAGACTAACTTATTCGAATCTAGGTAGATTCGAAACTAATTAAGATTAAATCTTTTGTGATTAAATTCGATTAAGTCTTAAAATTCAATTAGATTCGAAATTATGTCAGATTCGAACAAATCCTTAGAATCGATGGTCCTTAGAGTCGAAGGTCAGCAGACTCGAATTTCAGCAGATTCGAAACACAGATTCGAAAAAGATACTAGACTCGAAACAAACTCGAAACTAATCTAGACTCGAGATCCTATTCGAATGAAGCAACAGATTCGAAACAAGATAGATTCGAAATTCTCTGAAATTGACTCGAAAGGAGCGTATTTAGGTTAGACTCGAGACTAAAGTGAAACCCTAATTACCCCTATAGATTCGAGCGCCGCAAACTCGAAAAACAGCTAACACTTTGATTTTTTGACGTTTTACAGATTAAATCACTATTTTTCAAACGAAAAATAATGATTTCGATCAAAAACGTGAAAAACCACAAAGTGTTTCCCGAATATGAATTTGCTAAGCTTGAAAACACGTTTTTGAGAGCAAAACCGTCCAACTAGCGTCAAGAAACCTAGAATGTATCTGATGAACACGAAGAACACCAAGAACACTCCGTAGGCTCTGATACCACTTGTAAGGTCTACGACTGCAAGATCTATCTAGACGCGGATCCGTGAACGAGTGCGGAATCCTCGTTGACGGTTAGACGGACAACTCTCAACCAACGGAACACGGAGACTATTAGACGCTGAACGAACGACACACGAACGATCCTACGAACTAATTCTCTCCGAAATGGCACTCACCTAGCTGATAAACTCGAGATCGCCTTTTGCTTAATTCCTCACGAATTCTGCTAAAAGTCTCTTAATGATTCGAGTCTATCCCTAATTATAGACCCTGATTCGAGTCTGATGTGGGCCAAACTCGAATCTGGCCCAAGGCCCATTCGAGTCTGTCCACAATGACATTCTCGAATCTAGCCCATTCGAATCTAAGGATACATTCGAATCTATCACAGATTCGAATGTCTTCCTTTACCTTTTCGAATCTAGCCAATACACTTAAATACTTAAGTGATGAAACTTATGTTTTACTTATGCTTGAGTTAATCTTTGACCATTATGTTTGAACTTCTTGTAATATGTTACATCAAGTTCAAACACACAATCAATAACAGACAAACACATATAAACATATATATCAAAACACTTGTTAATACTCAGAATATTACTTAAACCATAATGCAGATCGATTAGACTGCTATCGTCACACAGGGTGTACCAACAGATGCTTGAGCTCTTACCGTGTTCAGATCCGTGGGATTCTTCCCTGAGACTGAGTTTAGCAGAATTAACTGACCTAGCTTATTGTATAACGCTGGGCGGTCGATCTGTTATCTTACCTTTGTGATATGTGTGCAGGTAGTTATGGCAGATCATGGTGAGGGTTCAGGGCCCGAGAGACCAGCGGGAGACGAGTATGTCCGCCGGTCAGAGATGTTATCAGTGTTGACTGAGTTCTACAGAGAGAGGGATAGAGAGAGAGAGCAGCAGCGACAGAGATCTGATCCGCCGCCAGTTACGAGTGTTAAGACAGGGGCTGGGGCATCTTCTTCTTCTGTGCGAGGTGGGTCCTTTAAGGACTTTATGGCAGGAGCCCCACCTCAGTTTCGAGGCGGTGGTGAGCCGGGTGCGGCTATGGCTTGGGAGAGAGAGATAGAGGCGGCATTTCGAGTTGCCCATGTCGATCCTCGTGATATGGTCGGCTATGCGGCTTATCAGCTGAAAGGAGGGGCTTCACAGTGGTGGAAGTCCATTGAGTCGTCTATGACTACAGCTACAGTATATGCTATGACGTGGGATCAGTTCCGTGCCATCTTTGAGTTGCAGTATATTCCCCGGGATGAGCGCTGGGAGATGGAACGCCGTTTTCTGCATCTTCAGCAGGGTAGTATGTCGGTTCAGCAGTATGTAGACCGTTTTAATGAGTATTCTCAGTTTGCACCCCAGCATGTGGATTCAGAGGTTCGTAAGGCCGATGCCTTTATCGATGGATTGAGATATGATATTCGGGAGTTTGTTGGGCTTCATGATACCTCGACGTTTGCGAGAGCCTTGGAGTTGGCTCGTGTCAGAGAGAGAGAGATTGAAAGGCAGAGGGGTCAGCCTCCATCCCAGAGACAGAGGACAGGGACGTCCGAGCAGTCCCAGAGTTACTATCGAGAGCCCCAGGACTTTCAGAGAGAGAGACAGCCTGAGCAGCAGCAAGTTCAGGGGCAGGGTTCGGGATTTTGTAGAGATAGAGACAGGGGCAGAGATAGTAGGTCCAGGAGGTCTGGGCAGTATCAGGGATCAGGGACGGCTAGTCAGAGTCAGGGGCAGACTTCTCGTTATAGTGCTCCGAGTCAGAGTCAGAGCAGTGTGGGGCAGGGGTCCCAGCCATCAGGGAGCCGGGTAGACAGTTCAGCTGGAGAGAGAGTCTGAGGTGTCGCCGTCGCCATTCCGGTCCTTGCACGTCAGAGCAGCCCCGCGGTTATCGTTGTGGTCAGTATGGCCACACATCTTTTACGTGTACTTCGAGGGATTCCCTGTGCTTCCGCTGTGGGACGCCAGGTCATATTGTCAGAGATTGCCCAGATGCGCCGCCTGCTGTACAGGGAGCGAGTACCAGCAGTGCTAGAGCCGAGCCATCGTCTTCGAGCCGCCGTGAGTCAGCGCCCAAAGGCAGGGGTAGAGTATTTCAGGCTACGGCAGAGGAGGCCCGCGAGTCTACCGATGTGGTATCTGGTACGTATATCCTGAACGGGCTTAGTGCTCGTATTTTGTTTGATTCTGGAGCGGATCGCTCGTATGTGTCCATTGTGTTTTGTGCCTACTTTTTTGTGCCTCCTACTGTTTTATCTGTGCCGTTAGTTGTTGAGCGAGTAGACGGTAGTACAGCGTTAGTGAGTCGAGTATTTAGAGATTGTGTTCTTGAGATAGATGCTCACCGGTTTCTGATCGATTTACTGTCGATAGAGATTAGCAGCTTCGATGTGATAGTGGGTATGGACTGGATGACAGCCAGGCAGGCCGACATTCTGTGTGCGAAGAAGATGATCCGGATACCCATTTCAGACAGTGAGACGGTAACTGTGTATGGCGAGAGGCGCCGAGGTGAGATCGGCATTGTGTCTATGGCCCGAGCTCAGAGATATGTTGCGAAGGGGTGCGAGACCTTTCTGGCCTATGTTGTTGATGTCAGATTAGAAAAGAAGACCCTAGCGGATATACCTGTGATTAGAGAGTTCCCTGAGGTATTCCCAGAGGAGTTGCCTGGGTTACCGCCAGATCGTCAGGTCAAGTTCCGTATCGACCTTATCCCTGGAGCGGTGCCTATTGCGAAGACGCCTTATAGGCTGGCACCTACTGAGATGCGAGAGATGATGTCACAGCTTCAGGAATTGCTTGATCGTGGATTTATCCGTCCGAGTTCGTCCCCGTGGGGAGCTCCAGTGCTGTTTGTGAAAAAGAAGGATGGTTCTATGCGGATGTGTATCGATTATAGAGAGTTGAATAAAGTGACGGTGAAGAACCGTTATCCGCTTCCACGTATCGACGATCTGTTCGATCAGCTGCAGGGTTCGAGCTTCTTTTCGAAGATTGATTTGAGATCAGGGTATCATCAGCTGAGAGTCAGAGATGAGGACGTGCCGAAGACCGCGTTTCGGACGAGATACGGCCACTATGAGTTTCTAGTCATGCCCTTCGGACTGACTAACGCACCCGCGACATTCATGGATTCGATGAACAGGGTGTGTAGATCTATGTTGGATCGATTTGTGATTGTTTTTATCGATGACATCTTGATCTACTCGAGGAGTGCCGAGGACCACGAGCAGCACTTGCGAGAGGTTTTGACCGTGCTGCGAGCGGAGCGACTTTATGCGAAGTTCTCCAAGTGCGAGTTTTGGTTGCGCGAGGTCCAGTTTTTTGGGCATGTTGTGAGCGCCGAGGGTATTTCAGTGGATCCGACGAAGATTGAGGTCGTTATGAGTTGGGAGCCGCCGAAGACAGTGCCTGAGATTCGTAGCTTCCTGGGATTAGCCGGGTATTACCGCCGCTTCATTCAGGACTTTTCGAGGATTGCCAGGCCGTTGACGAGATTGACACGGCAGTCTGTTCCTTTCGTGTGGTCCGATGAGCAGGAGTCAGCATTCAGAGAGCTGAAATCCCGGTTATGTCAGGCGCCAGTGTTAGCATTGCCCGAGGGTACAGAGGATTTTGTGGTCTACTGTGATGCGTCAGGTACCGGTTTGGGTTGTCTTCTGATGCAGCGAGGCAAAGTGATAGCGTATGGGTCGCGACAGCTGAAGACCTACGAGGAGAATCATACCGTGCACGACCTTGAGTTAGATGCGATAGTGTTCGCTCTGAAGATATGGCGTCATTATCTGTACGGTTCGCGGTTTGTGGTGTATACAGATCATAAGAGTCTTCAGTACCTGTTCAGTCAGAAGGAGCTGAATATGAGACAGCGACGCAGCCTCGAGTTATTGAAAGATTACGACTGCGAGATTCAGTATCATCCTGGTAGAGCCAACGTGGTGGCCGATGCGTTGAGCCGCAAGGCGTGCGGTCAGACAGTGGTTTCCCGAGCAGCGAGGCTCGAGGTTACGTCGACTCTTGTGGAGAGTCTGAGGCATGCTCAGCTAGAGGGTTTGTGGGCGGAGAATGTGAAAAGAGAGCGGCTTGCGGGACAGCTTGAGGTATTGAATAGAGATAGTAGAGGTTTGTGGGCATTTCGCGATCGGGTTTGGGTTCCGAGAGTCGGTAATCCGCGGCAGCTGATCTTAGATGAGTCGCACCGTTCGAGGTTGTCTATCCACCCCGGGAGCACCAAAATGTACAGAGATTTGCGTGAGTTCTATTGGTGGCCAGGGATGAAGAGAGACGTGGGACGATATGTTGAAGAATGTATGACTTGTCTGCAAGTTAAAGCCGAGCATCAGAAGCCTCACGGGCATTTGCAGCCTTTAGAGATCCCTGAGTGGAAGTGGTATCATATCACGATGGACTTCATCGTTAGACTTCCGCGCACCGTTCGAGGCAATGATATGATCTGGGTGATTGTGGATCGGTTGACGAAGAGTGCTCATTTTCTAGCGGTTCGGGGCACCATCACTATGGATCAGTTGGCCCGGTTGTACATCAGTGAGATAGTCTCGAGGCATGGCGTTCCGATGTCGATTACGTCCGATAGAGATACGCGGTTTACTTCGAGGTTCTGGAAGAGCTTTCAGCGCGAGTTGGGGACGAGAGTTCAGCTCAGCACAGCGTACAGACCTCAGACAGACGGCCAGACAGAGCGGACAAATCAGACTCTCGAGGATATGCTCCGAGCATGTGCGATCGATTTCAGTGGTAGTTGGGACGTTCACTTGCCGTTAGTCGAGTTTGCGTACAACAACAGCTACCATTCTTCCATCAAGATGGCTCCATTCGAGGCACTGTATGGGCGTAAGTGCCTAACCCCGGTGTGCTGGGGTGAGGTCGGCGAGCGACCTATCAGTGGGCCCGAGTTGTTACAAGAGACGAGCGATAAAGTGGCGGTTATCCGCGAGCATATGTGAGTAGCACAGAGCCGGCAAAAGAGTTATGCCGATCGTCGTCTGACCGAGCTCGAGTTTATTGTCGGGGACCGTGTCATGCTGAAAGTATCGCCGTGGAAGGGAGTTATCAGATTCAGGCATCGAGGTAAGCTGAGTCCGCGGTACATTGGTCCGTTTGAGATTATTGCCAGAGTCCGAGATCAGGCGTATAGATTGAGGTTGCCTCCCGAGCTGGCCGGAGTTCACGATACGTTTCATGTGAGTCATCTGAGGAAGTGTCTGGCCAAAGATGATCAGTTTGTGTCGTTATCTGAGATTACCGTGGACGATCATCTGAGGTATGTCGAGCAGCCTGAGGCGATTACCGACCGTAAAGTGAAGAGATTGCGGAATAAAGAGATCGCGCTAGTACTCGTTCTGTAACAACCTAACTTTTGATCTAGTCGTAAATTCAGTAATATTTTGAGCCGATAATGTAATAATGTTACATTATTTGATTTATAATTTAATTTAGTGATGAAATATTTAATTAAATTATATATAGATATTTATATTTATGAATTAATAAAATTATTAAAGAAAATTAAATAAAAGAGATATAATATACAAAATGAAAGTGGGTTAGCTAGCAAATATAACTAGAAGAAGTATATAAACGTGAATTATATTCAAAAACTCAGATTTTCTCTCTCTCTCTACTCTCTCTCTAACTTTCTCTCTCTACTCTCTCTCTACCTTCTCTCTAAAATTTCTTCCAAACCGACCGTCCGATTATCAAGATATATATACCGTTAGAAAGATCTCTGAGAATACTACAAGAACATACTATTTCCTGTGTGAGTTCATACGAATTGAGGTAAGATTTTATATTTTTACGTTTTTATATATATATATTCGGTATTTTCGAATCTGTTAAGTTTTATGAAATCTAAAGCTATTTTATGGAGTTTAACTAGAATAAGTATAATATAATCGAGCATAGGCTTAATATTGATCATATTTGTGATTTATGCCTTAGAAATTCATGTTTTAGAGTTGTAAATATGATCCGATTCGAGAATGTTAAGAACAAACTCGAAAATACTTAGAACAGACTCGAAATGGAATTAAATTCGAAATATATTCGAAAGGCAAACAACAGATTCGAAGCAACAACAGATTCGAATAAGCCTTATATCGAATCTATGGAGATAGATTCGAACCCAGCACCCTTCGAGTCTAGTTGCTAGATTCGAAAATATCACCCATTCGAGTTTAAACTAGGATTTTTCGAATCTATTCTTCATGTGGGTGTGGTTCGAGTCTAAGCAAATAGATTCGAATTTATGCATATGTGGGTGTGTTCGAATCTAAATTCGATTCTATCACCGATTTTTTTAAGTATATTAATAAAACAAAGAATGAGTTATGAACGAACAAGTTATCAGAATCAGATAAAATAAAGAATTTAAAGATAAAAGACGATGATATTAATATGATTTGATATGATAAATTTTGGACAGGTTCAGTGAAATTCTGAACAAGGATTTTAAGATTTATAAAGCGGGTCAGATTTGATTTGACAGAGAATAGATTGAGATAAAATCCTGAGATAACTCAGGTGGCAGATTCATATATCTGTTTGACCAAGACCCAGATCTGTGAGTTATAGATATTCAGATTGAACATGCATAGATCCGGTTGAGATATATTGTTGCTGATAAATTTATTGACATTCACTTTATCAGCTGGAATGAGACCTGTGCACACCATGGATGGGTGTTGCCCAGTGGATCATGATAGCTATTTGATTATCTTTTCATATTGCATTTATTATTGCTTCAGACTTTGCCTTATGATTCATTGCTATCATGACTTCTAAGACATATGCTTACATCATTGATCAGACATTTGATAGAATTGATTCAGCTTGACTAGCCCATATGGTCTATTGTTCTAGACCCGGCTATTTCACCAGTTCTTATGAACTTGGTAATGACCTCCGATGTTCCGCCATATTGACTTACTGGTAGCTAGCCCAGTATGTGGCTGATCCCCACGATTTAAGCGTGAGTGTGGCTTGAACATCATCCGATTCTATGATTCTATATCTCAATCATGAGGGCTGTAGCGGCAGCCAAGACATATCACGCTAAGATTTATGACTCCGCTTGACACGCATGTTGATATTGAAAATCTATAAACTCACTAAGCATTGCTTATGGTTGCTACTTCACATTTTTACAGGAAAAGGCAAAGGAAAGTCACCTACCGGACCTAGTTCTTAGGTCTTACACGCTCAAGACAGAAGTTTCATAGACCTCTACTCAGCGACCCCATTTTGGTACTAATTGGATGACGATATTATGGTGATCTGGGTAGATTTATTTTGATAATATGATGATATTAATTAGATTAGACTTGTGCTCCTTTATAAGTTTAATTTAAAAACTTAATCTGTATTAAACTTAAATCTTAATAGCTTGTACTGTAATTTAATTTTTCCGCATTATAATTACTCTATCTTAGTTTGATTGATATCGTATTGCATGATATGGGACCTAGACTGGTGAGAACTGCCCCGTAAGGGGTGGTTTTCACAGGATGGTATCAGAGCCATAGTTTGAGTGAATCAAGTATTACGTGAGTATACTTGATCTCAAACTGAAGCAATACATATGTATCAATCATTTAGGTGGTTTGAACTGAGATAGGATGTACAGACTATTAGGATGGGAAAAAGGGTACATAGATCTAAGTCTATAAACTGATAGTTAATTGATTTTAATTTTCAGCTAAGATGTCAGGATCAGGATCAGGTGACATACCAAGCAACATGACCCCACAACAAATGTTTGAGATGATGCAACAATTACTAGCACAACACTCAGAACAACAGAATAAGATTATGCAAGAACAGTTTCAGGCCAGAGATGAGGCCGAAGCTAAAAGACGTAATGATAAGAAAAATAAGCGAAAAGATAAGCAAGTCCAGAATGAAGAATCTGATTCTGATAATTCAAATCCAGAAACCCAAATAGCTCAGCCAAAAGGCTGCAAATTTAAAGATTTTAAAGCCAGCGGTGCCCTGAACTTCGAGGGTACTGTAGATCCGATTCAGGCGATGGATTGGATCAGTCATACGGAAGAAATTTTTAGAATCTCTGACTGTTTAGATTCTAAGAAAGTGAGCTACGCGTCTGCGTTGTTTGTTGGAGCTGCTCGTGCCTGGTGGAAAACCCAGCGAAGTATCTATGGTGAGGAGGTGATTCAGACTTTAGAATGGGAGCAGTTTCTTGAAATGTTCAATGCAAAGTACTGCCCGATTGACCAACGAGATAAGATGGAGGTACAGTTGATGCAGCTGACTCAGGGAACGAAGACAGTTGATGAATACGAACACGAGTTTTCACGTCTATGCGGTTACTCCTCATATCAAGTAGCTACTGAGGAAAGGAAGATGAATAGGTTCCGAGTAGGACTCAATCCCAGATATCGACATCCCATGAGTGCGATCAAATATAAGAGCTATCTGGAAATGGTAGAAGCAGCAAGACAGATTGAGCAAGGATACTTAGAGTACGGCGATCAGTTATATGCTCCGTCTACTAACCCGATGAATCCGTCTCCTCCAAAGAAACAGCGGTTTGGCAGATTTTTCAAGCCAAATAAGTCGCAATCTCAGCAAACCCATCAGTATAGTTCACAGCCGAAAGCGCAAGCCTACTCACTGACAAATGAGCCACGATTCTGCAAGAGATGCAGAAAATCACACATGAGTCTATGCAATCCAGAAGACGTTACTTGCTTCGCGTGCAACATGATCGGTCATAGTAGTGAAGAATGCCCACAGCAGGGACGTGGATGTGCGAAATGCGGTAAGAGAGGGCACTTCATGTATCAGTGTCGTAGCGGACCACGTTATCAGCCACAGTCATCAGCTGGAGGGTCGACAGTTAAAAGTTCTGCTGCAACACCAACTGCAAGGACACGTGCGTTCCAAATAACGGCTGAAGAGGCGAGAGAAACACCTGACGTAGTCACCGGTACGTTTTTGTTAAATACGATACCTGCTCGTGTGCTATTTGATTCTGGCGCTAGTCGTTCTTTCATATCGACATCTTTTGCTCAAAGATTATATAAGTCCCCGTCAAAGCTTCCTGTTGTACTTGACATTGAGACAGCCAGTAACAGTTATGTTATAGCTGATTCTGTTTACCGTAATTGTACTCTGCTTGTTGATAATATCGTGTTCAACCTGGACCTTATCCCGATTCCCTTGAAAGAGTTTGACGTCATCATCGGCATGGATTGGCTAATGAACAACGAGGCTACAATTATCTGCAACCGGCGAATCATTAGAATCAAGTCTTCAGACGGCCGAGTACTTGAGATCAAGGGCGAGAAGCGAAAAGGTGATCACTGCTTCATTTCTGTTGATAAAGCACATAAGTACTTATCTAAGGGTCATGAATCCTACATATGCTATGTCTCATCTGAATCTATCTCTGAAGCCCAAAAGAAATCATTATCTGATATTCCTATCGTCTGTGAGTTCCCAGACGTATTTCCCGACGATATTTCAGGAGTGCCACCGGAACGTCAAGTCGAGTTCAGTATTGACTTGGTTCCTGGTGCGGCTCCTATTGCCAAAGCTCCTTACAGACTTGCACCTGCAGAAATGCAGGAAATGTCAAAACAACTGCAAGAGCTGTTAGAGAAGGGGTTTATCCGACCAAGTTCTTCTCCGTGGGGTGCACCAGTCTTATTTGTCAAAAAGAAAGACAGAACTTTTCGAATGTGCATTGATTACCGCGAGTTGAACAAAGTCACAATAAAGAATAAGTATCCTCTGCCCAGAATTGATGATCTATTTGATCTGCTACAAGGAGCCAGCTATTTCTCGAAAATCGATCTTCGTTCTGGGTATCATCAATTAAAAGTCAGAGATGAGGATATCCCGAAAACAGCCTTCCGAACAAGATACGGTCATTAAGAATTTCTTGTAATGCCGTTCGGCTTAACAAATGCACCAGCGGCGTTCATGGATCTCATGAATCGCGTGTGCAGACCAATGTTGGATAAATCAGTTATCGTATTCATAGACGATATTCTGATTTACTCCAAAACGGAGGTTGATCATTCTGTTCATCTGCGGCAATTGCTAGAGTTTTTAAGAAAAGAAAGACTCTACGCAAAATTCTCTAAGTGCGAATTCTGGCTCAGACAGGTATAATTTCTATTATATATGTCTTGAGCTATTTCCTAAGTATTCTTTGATTTACATCAGAACTTGAATTCCTACTTTGATTTTTATAGATCCAGTTCCTTGGCCATGTTGTTTCTGGCAAAGGGATTTCCGTTGATCCTTCGAAAGTCGAGGCCGTTCAGAAATGGCAAACGCCTCGTAATGCCTCTGAGATCCGAAGTTTCCTTGGATTGGCCGGTTATTATCGGCGATTCATAAAGGACTTCTCAAAGAATGCTGTGCCGCTTACAATGCTAACACGAAAGAATACTCCTTTCGTTTGGACCGATAAACAGCAAGAGGCATTCGATATTCTGAAGTAAAAGTTGATTCAAGCGCCGATCCTAGCCTTGCCAGAAGGTAATGATGATTTCGTTGTCTATAGCGATGCCTCTGGTACTGGCTTAGGATGTGTTCTGATGCAAAGGGGAAAAGTAATTGCCTATGCTTCAAGGCAATTAAAAGACTACGAGAAAAGTGCACCAACTCATGATCTTGAGTTGGCTGCCGTTACCTTTGCTTTGAAAATCTGGCGTCACTATCTATATGGGACTCGGTGTCAGCTCTACACCGATCATAAGAGTCTCAAATACCTTTTCACTCAAAAAGATCTGAACATGAAGCAGCGTCGGTCCTTGGAGCTTATCAAGGATTATGACTGCGAGATCTTATATCATCCCGGCAAAGCAAATGTTGTCGCGGATGCGTTGAGTAGAAAAGTATATCAAGAAAAGTGCTGTTATGCTCTAACTCCAGTTATATTCTCTTCTGATCTTATTGAAGACATCAGAATTGCTCAAACTGAAGCGCTGAAAGAAGAGAACATAGATTCTGAAAATCTAAAAGGGCAACTACAATTTCTGACTCTGAACCATTTGGGACTTCACTGTCTCAAGGGAAACCGAATCTGGGTTCCTAAGTATGGTTCAATTCGCAGCACTCTTCTATCTGAAGCTCACAAGTCCAAATTATCTGTTCATCCTGGCAGCTCAAAGATGTACTTTGATCTGAAAGCTGACTATTGGTGGCCAGGAATGAAGAAAGACATCGGTAAGTGTGTTGAAAGCTGCAGAGTTTGTCAGATGGTTAAGGCAGAACACCAGAAACCCTTCGGGGATATGCAACCACTGCCAGTTCCTGAATGGAAGTGGGAGCATATAACAATGGACTTCATTACGAAGCTGCCAAAGACCAAAAGACAGCACGACTCCATCTGGGTAGTCGTTGACCGATTAACGAAATCAGCACATTTCATTCCGATGAAAGAAACATATTCTCTCGATAGATTGGCGCAGCTGTACATCACTGAAATTATTTCTCGTCACGGTGTGCCGAAGTCTATCGTTTCTGATCGTGATAGTCGTTTCACATCCAGATTCTGGCAAGCACTACAAGAAGGGATGGGTACTCGGATTTCTATGAGTACTGCTTATCATCCAAATGCAGATGGCCAGAGTGAGCGTACTATTTTAACTCTCGAAGATATGCTTCGTGCCTGCATTCTTGATTTAGGTGGTAACTGGGATGACCACTTACCGTTGGTCGAATTCTCTTACAACAACAGTTAACATTCTACAATTAAGATGGCTCCTTTTGAAGCTTTGTACGGAAGAAAGTGCAGAACTCCCACCTGTTGGCGTGAAACAGGTGAATCGTCAATAGCAGGACCTGCCCTTCTACAGTTGACTCATGAAAAGATTCAACTAGTTAGAAGGAATATTCTTAAAGCTCAAAGCAGGCAGAAGTCATATTATGACAATCGGCATAGATCAATCAGTTTTGCAGTTAACGATTGGGTGATGCTGAAAGTATCCCCAATGAAGAATGTGGTGCGGTTCATTAAAAGAAACAAGCTAGCTCCGAGATTTATTGGTCCGTTCAAGATTGTGGAAAATATTGGAAATCAATCTTATCGTCTTGAACTACCGGCTGACTTAGCTGGAATACATCCTGTATTTCATGTCAGTCATCTGAGAAAGAGTTTAGCTGACGAAAGGGAAGTTCAGATACCACATGTTAACCTGCAGATTGATGAGAAGCTTCGCGTGATTGAAGAGCCAGAACGTATTCTGGACTCGAAGACCAAAAAGCTTCGGAATAAAGAGATACAGATGGTGCTCGTCCAGTGGAAACACCACAAAGGTTCGCATCAGTCTTGGGAATCGAGAGATGTTATGAAAGCTACTTATCCAAGTCTGTTCGAACATAGCTAACTTCGGGGACGAAGTTTGTGCGTGGTGGAGCCCATTCTGTAACAACCTAACTTTTGATCTAGTCGTAAATTCAGTAATATTTTGAGCCGATAATGTAATAATGTTACATTATTTGATTTATAATTTAATTAAGTAATGAAATATTTAATTAAATTATATATAGATATTTATATTTATGAATTAATAAAATTATTAAAGAAAATTAAATAAAAGAGATATAATATACAAAATGAAAGTGGGTTAGCTAGCAAATATAACTAGAAGAAGTATATAAACGTGAATTATATTCAAAAACTCAGATTTTCTCTCTCTCTCTACTCTCTCTCTAACTTTCTCTCTCTACTCTCTCTCTACCTTCTCTCTAAAATTTCTTCCAAACCGACCGTCCGATTATCAAGATATATATACCGTTAGAAAGATCTCGGAGAATACTACAAGAACATACTATTTTCTGTGTGAGTTCATACGAATTGAGGTAAGATTTTATATTTTTACGTTTTTATATATATATATATATTCGGTATTTTCGAATCTGTTAAGTTTTATGAAATCTAAAGCTATTTTATGGAGTTTAACTAGAATAAGTATAATATAATCGAGCATAGGCTTAATGTTGATCATATTTGTGATTTATGCCTTAGAAATTCATGTTTTAGAGTTGTAAATATGATCAGATTCGAGAATGTTAAGAACAAACTCGAAAATACTTAGAACAGACTCGAAATGGAATTAAATTCGAAATATATTCGAAAGGCAAACAACAGATTCGAAGCAACAATAGATTCGAATAAGCCTTATATCGAATCTATGGAGATAGATTCGAACCCAGCACCCTTCGAGTCTAGTTGCTAGATTCGAAAATATCACCCATTCGAGTTTAAACTAGGATTTTTCGAATCTATTCTTCATGTGGGTGTGGTTCGAGTCTAAGCAAATAGATTCGAATTTATGCATATGTGGGTGTGTTCGAATCTAAATTCGATTCTATCACCGATTTTTTTAAGTATATTAATAAAACAAAGAATGAGTTATGAACGAACAAGTTATCAGAATCAGATAAAATAAAGAATTTAAAGATAAAAGACGATGATATTAATATGATTTGATATGATAAATTTTGGACAGGTTCAGTGAAATTCTGAACAAGGATTTAAAGATTTATAAAGCGGGTCAGATTTGATTTGACAGAGAATAGATTGAGATAAAATCCTGAGATAACTCAGGTGGCAGATTCATATATCTGTTTGACCAAGACCCAGATCTGTGAGTTATAGATATTCAGATTGAACATGCATAGATCCGGTTGAGATATATTGTTGCTGATAGATTTATTGACATTCACTTTATCAGCTGGAATGAGACCTGTGCACACCATGGATGGGTGTTGCCCAGTGGATCATGATAGCTATTTGATTATCTTTTCATATTGCATTTATTATTGCTTCAGACTTTGCCTTATGATTCATTGCTATCATGACTTCTAAGACATATGCTTACATCATTGATCAGACATTTGATAGAATTGATTCAGCTTGACTAGCCCATATGGTCTATTGTTCTAGACCCGGCTATTTCACCAGTTCTTATGAACTTGGTAATGACCTCCGATGTTCCGCCATATTGACTTACTGGTAGCTAGCCCAGTATGTGGCTGATCCCCACGATTTAAGCGTGAGTGTGGCTTGAACATCATCCGATTCTATGATTCTATATCTCAATCATGAGGGCTGTAGCGGCAGCCAAGACATATCACGCTAAGATTTATGACTCCGCTTGACACGCATGTTGATATTGAAAATCTATAAACTCACTAAGCATTGCTTATGGTTGCTACTTCACATTTTTATAGGAAAAGGCAAAGGAAAGTCACCTGCCGGACCTAGTTCTTAGGTCTTACACGCTCAAGACAGAAGTTTCATAGACCTCTACTCAGCGACCCCATTTTGGTACTAATTGGATGACGATATTATGGTGATCTAGGTAGATTTATTTTGATAATATGATGATATTAATTAGATTAGACTTGTGCTCCTTTATAAGTTTAATTTAAAAACTTAATCTGTATTAAACTTAAATCTTAATAGCTTGTACCGTAATTTAATTTTTCCGCATTATAATTACTCTATCTTAGTTTGATTGATATCGTATTGCATGATATGGGACCTAGACTGGTGAGAACTGCCCCGTAAGGGGTGGTTTTCACACGTTCAGTGGAGGCATCATAAGGGTACTAGTGCCACCTGGGAGCCCGAGGCCGAGATGAGGAGCCGTTATCCGCAGTTGTTCCCGAGTCCGAGCTAGATTCCGGGACGGAATCTTTTTAAGAGGAGAGGATTTGTAACATCCCTAATTTGAGCCTGGTACGTGGATTTAATTTATTGGCTCTTTATTTTAATATTATTGCGTTATTCCAATTAAATTCCGTTTCGTGGATTTAACGTGTCAAGATTGAGTGATGCGTGTCTCCGAGCTAATAATTAGTGGATTAATTATCTCCTTGAGATCGTGGTTTTAATTGGGTCCTAATGATATAATTTATGAAAAAGTGATATCGGGCCCGGGTTAATTGGTTCGGAACCGGTTATGGATATGTACGTATATATGTGTGTTGAGCCCCTTTCTTTTCTCCTCTTCCTTATCCATTTATGAGAAGAACCCTAAAGTGTGTGTGTGCTTTGTGTGAGAGCTCCAGCTGAAGGAATTTAATTTCCAGCCATGGATTTTGTTGAGGAACTTTAATCATCTTCATCACCTTGTGTTCTTGAGCTTCCAAAGGTATGAATTCATGGTTTGGGTAGCTAAATCTTGAATTATGTATGTGTTATATGTGGGGATTGGTTTCCATAGTATATGGGATGTTTATGTATGAGTTTGATGTCCTTATGCTGCTGAAATTGAGTATGGAGGGTGAAAACCCTCTGGTTCGGCCATGGTTATCGAAGAGCAAGTCTGGGAACAGGTTCCTGGTCGCGGCGCGACGCGCAGGGGGCCGCGGCGCGACGCGCAGAAGGCCTAGGGCGCGGCGCGATTTGCGAGGGGCGCGGCGCGCGCGGATTTCAATCTGCAAGAGAAAATGTGTTGATTCTTTTAGGGAGATTTTGGGTCATTAATTGGTCGGGTTCCTTCGGGATATTGTTGCACTGAATTGTTTGGGGTTTTGAGTCTCGTTGGGGGTCCCGTAAAAGAGTTTCGGGGATTGGTTATCCGTCCGGGAATATGTTTCGGGTTTATATTAATTGCGATAGCTATGTTTGACTTGAGTTGCGTAATCATTGAGTTGTGTTAATATGTGGAATCCGTGGCGTTTACAGGTTCTAGTCGATCACGTGCCGAGCCGCACTAGAGTTTCGGGTTTCAAGTCGGAATCGGGTAATCGGTGAGTACTCGAGTCTTTTACAAAGCGCGCGTAAACTTTTATAAGTCGTGTATATGTGTGGTGATATATTGTGTATGAGACTGAGCATAGTGTGCAGGTATGGTCCATTCTACCCTATACGTGCTATATATGTTTGAGTTGCAGGTGTCCGCGATATGTGATCGCGCAGGCTGACTGTCCCTAACCAGTCACGAGATATGAGGCTGTATATATACGGCAGTGATATGCCAGGTCGCTCCTGTGCCTATTGAGTAGCTAACCGCTGCTGTGTGCGGCCTGTTAGCTGGGGAATGTGGTCCCCATTCGAGCAGAGATATGTGTTATGCATCGAGTTGCATATGTGTGTCGAGATATATGTTTGTGTATGCTATGTGTTCTTACCTGCAGTGTCTAACCCTCGGTACTCACGAGCTGTCCAGCTTATGTTTTCGAGTTTTCTGTGTGTCAGACAGCCGTGTAGTAGGATCGCAGCAGCAGCGGCAGCCGCCAAAGTAGAGGCCGTGGCAGTTCCGAGTTTATGTGTGTGGTTGTCTTTTGAGATTAGACTTCGGAACTATTATCTGTATTCTGTATCTGAATTCAGTTGTGTTTATGTATCAGTATCAGAATATGACATGATGTATGAATCCTGTGTTAAAGTATTAATTAACAGTGTTTTCCGCTAATCCTGTGACATGTGCATTATGAGATGATTGCGTTATTGCCACCTGTGTATTGTATTGACGTGACTTTTATGTGAGAATTGTGGGTGTTACAGAGCCCGTTCATGAAAAAGTTGAAATCATATTGGTGTCTGACTCAGACTCCGATACTGAGGACAACGAACCTTTAATCATTCTTAAGCCTGAGCCCGAATCACCTAAAAATCATCATCTTCCTCCTTTGATTTCCTAAACTCACCACCACCAGCTCCACAACAAGAAATTCTATCCTCCATCCAAGCTCCCCCATCACTCAAAGTATCCCATCTAGTCTAAAGCCCGCCAAGATCTCCAAGTCCTCCCCCAGTCAAATAAACTGAACAACCAGGTCCTTCACAAACCAAGAGGGTTGATTGCTTTTATGAGACTCCCGAAGGACCCGGTGAGTATAAGAGAGATGATTTATATTGGGTAGGCCAATTTTCAAAAAGTGAGGTACAAGCTCTACCATCTGAAAAGAAAGAGGAGCTTAGACATGAACGGCGGGGGACAATCATCAAATTGCTAGAAGCTAAAAAATCTGAAATAGAAGAACCCCCCGTTCAGGGCCTCAAAGAATTCCTTCAGAAGTTTCATCCTGAACAGTTTCAGATGCCTTTCTTAGAAGAAAGATTTAAGATGGTATTCAGAAAGAAGCCTGGATCCTTCAGCAGACGCCTCCTAATGGAACTGACCAATGTAACCAAAGCTGAACAAGCTGAATACTATCAATTAATAATGAGGGAGAGGAGGTCAAAAGTCTCAAAATCAAAGATAAAGAAACTCCTGACCATGACCATGTGCAGAAGAGCAAAATTTTACTATCCTGCCTTTCTGGTAGAAAGAGAGGATGGCACAGTTGAAGAGTTATACGATAATGACCTGGACTTCATAAGTGTGGACGACGTTGAGTTCTTACACAACCTCTTAAAAAATCATATTAAACAACGTCTGTCTCACATGACTGCCGTAGGTGCCCTTATTCGAAGTATGAACCGTCGCTCTATTATCATGTGCCTCAGAGACTTTCAAATGGCGATAGAGAGCGCGATGGTTAAAGTGGGCCTACGAGCACCTGAACAAGATAGCTTCCTTCTAGCCCACCATCCTGCATACAGAGTTATCTTTAGAGGAGGCCCGGGTGTCATTTTTGTAAATCAGAAGGGCTACAAAAGGTTCATGCGCTTTGAGGATCTTCCCTGTTACTCTGACGGTACTCTCAGATTGGTTCGAGCTGCGCTTACTCCGGAAGTTAAAAATTTTGATGCTCAACCAGATCCAAAACAAAGATGCTCATCGAAGGAGATTCAAGATACCCTCAGCGGTATTGACCTCCTGAACGAAAGGCTACATATGACACAAGTGGTTAGACGTTTTGACGTCATCCTTGGACTCCGAGAATCTACCGATCATGCCAAAGTTTCAGGACCTCCACATTGATCGAAAAGGGGGAGATTGTTAGACATTTAATTTCGATCATGTGGACTTACTTTGTAATAATTATTTAGTCTTGTATTTATTTCTCTTGTATTTTATTTCCATGTAAAAGTCTAGGGGCCATTTATGTCAATGCTTCAAAGTTATTTAAATGAGGCTATGAATAGCTCCTAGGGTTTGTAAACCTGATACACGGTTGAATATTCACACTTTACTGCAGCCGCCATTTGACATATTCTCTCAATATTCTTATTGTGTTCTTCATCATTACTTGATTATTGAGCTTGATTCTTCTTGGGTTTTGATAAAGAAACATTAAAGTGCTGATTATAAAGGGAATACAATATAACAGTCTTCAAAATTAAACATTACATCTTCTTCTTCCAAATCGGCCAAGGCTCCAATCATTTCCTCTTGAACGGATGCTGTAATTTCGGGAGCCTTGCCTTTATCTTTCTCAGCTCTAGAAGACGAACCAGACTCCCCCTGTAATGTAGCTTGCTGAGCAGTCTGTTTTTAAGATCTACTAGCTCACTAGCTCTAGAAGACGAACCAGACTCCACCTGTAATGTAGCTTGGTGAGCAGTCTGTTTTGTAAGATCTACGACCCCTGGGGTCACTTCCTTCATCATCTCTCCTACTTCCCCTCAACTGTTCACATCTACAACTACTCTCCCCCTGAGCAGCACGATCTTTCAAAAATTTCTCCAGGAGGGACTGTACTGTAGTTATCTGTACTTGTTGGTTCGCTATAGTTTTACGCAATTCAGCATTGGTTAGATCTAGTTGTGTATTGTGCTGCTTAGCTCACTTACTGCTTTCGATAGCTGGAAGATTTGAATTGTTTCGAGATAAACTTTTGTTTTTAGTTGATTGAATGATTGAGCGGCGGTCGAAGTTGATGGAGCTTCCTGAGCTAGACGTTGGCGCTTGGCTCTTTGTTGCCTTGTCACCAACGCCTCTTCTTCTAGCATAAAATCTTTATCTCCTTCATCTTCATCTCAAAGACTGAAGACAGGGTGACTAATCTTCTGACGGCGTACAACCAGCCGAGTGCCATGTTTTCAAAAGTTGTGGATGGATGGTTGCTTCCATCAAGTCTCCTTCAAAATCTGACTCTGAGTCTGAATCAGTGACAGAATCTACAGCCCCTTCTGCTTGCTCCGGCTGGCAGTCCTCAATATTTTTGAAAATGTTATCCATTTTTGTAGGCGGTTCCAAAATGTCATTAATGAGCTCCTTAGTTATGTTTTCCTGAGCTGCCTCGACCTGCCCAAAAATCTCCTCCAATGTCTGCTATATCGGGTCAGCCTGAGGTTCTGAAGAAGACGCCTCAGTTGCCGCTGTCGTTGTTTGTGGAGAAGGAACTTCCTGAGCAACTGGTGCTTGCTGAGCCGATGCTTACTGTTGTGGTTCATCAACTTCCCAGTCTTCGGCATCTGGAGCCACAAAATCTGGATCTACGATGGCTCCAAATAGAGGAGTCACTTGGGGCCTCACCTACTCTGCCCTTCTTGAATTGTGTGATTGACAATCTGCGAAGATTCTCTTGTCAATCGCTGCGACAATCTGCGAAGATTCTCTTGTCAATCGCTGCGACTACGACCCTTTCTGGCAGTTGTGGAAGATTGGGCAAAAAGTGCCTTATTATCATCATCACAAAGCGCGGATACATCAAAAATCGTTCTCTCGCAGGAGCGGTGATCTGACGGACAAATTCGCCAAAGAAAAAGCCCGAAAAACTAAAAGGCTGGTTGTAGATCAAGGAGATCATCCCGGATTGTAGCTTATCATCGTTTCGAATCCAGCTTTCTTTGGTGCAAAGCACACCATTATAACGTGCATCAGATTTCTCCATTGGCCTATGATGCCACTTTTCACGTAGGACGCTTTAGTAATGTCCTAAGCATATCCCATTCTTTGAAAGGCCGCTTGCCTAATTGATGCCGTAAAATCAATTGGCCCATCATCCTGATAGGTTGTGCCCAATTGAAGAAATGTTCTCAGATTATCAGCTGTAAACGAAATCGGTTGGCCACTGACTGTAGCCTTCAAGAGCGGAGGTAGTACTGAGCTGTCGACATGCAAGGATTGCTAGAACTGGCTGATATATTGTGGTATGATTGTATGATTATGCATCAGAGCGTACGCGACCCTCCATTGAGTCAAAAACTCCAACATCTGAGGTATGGCTGAGCTTCAGCTGCATGGAGATCTACGGTAATTATCATTTTGCGCTTGTTGTAAAAAGCACGATCAACCAATCCTACACACACAGCAAACAGTTAATATGTTAAAAATCAAGTCTGGAAAAATTTTTAAGTTTTTCGAACTTGATTAAGTTCGAACGAACTTAATCACCTTCGAACTTACTTAAATTCGAGAAAATAGTCCCTTCGAACTTACTTAAGTTTGAATAGTCTGATGACATTCAAATTTATTTAAATTCGATAAACTCATTCGAACATGTCTGGCTTCGAACTTGCAGATATTTTCATTATGTTCGAAGACCTGACAAGTTCGAGACTTGTTGAACAAGTTCGAAGTCTCTAGAACAAGTTCGAAGTCGGCACTATCAAATTCAATCTCATGATTTAAACCTTTTTAGACTTAAATTTTTAGTGAATAGAGTCTTGATGAGTTCTAATCAAGGCTATTGAGGTTTATTTCAAGTATTTTAACCCTATACTTCGTTATTTGAACCACCTAGTGTTCGGTTACTTTAAAAACCCAAATTTGATGATTTTGGCAATAAATTAATCTAAAACATTACTTACTTAGATATTTGTGTTGCACAACAACTAAGTCTAAGTATATGTTCGACAGTATGGGTGAATCTTCGAGGAACAGTTCACAAAATCGAAATAACAATAAGTTCGAGAAATCGGTGAATAAGTTCGAAATCGCCTAATATGTTTGAGAGGATTAAATTCGAGAGTAGGTGCATTGAATGAACACTGTTGATCTATATATATCCTCACTGTGCTTCGAACTTACTTGATTACGTTCGAACTTAATTAAGTTCGTTTGAGTTTCGAACTTAATTTGAAATTTTGAAAATCTTTGAAAAAATTCCAACTTTTTCAACTTTTTAACTTATTCATTTTACGGAACTTTTTCAACTTTGCGAAACCACTTCACACTAACCATACAGATTATCACACAAATTTGTTTCTCCAACTTATACTGCATCCTAGTAAATGACCTCGATCATATTTCTTTAAAAATTGAAATAAAATAAAATAAAATAAAGTAAAATTAAATTAACCAAAAAATCGAATTGAAATAATTTAAAGATAAAAGTACACTAATTGAATATTTTTGTGAGAGTGTTATAGAAGGTTCAATCAGATAGTGTTGTCAACGTACTTTCAGTATTGCACTTTCACACTTAGGAAATATTTTATTTCTTTGATTGTTTGTCGTAACATACATTCCAAGTCGATTGTCGGTATGTTTGTCCATTTAAACATTCAACATTTAGGATTTTCCTTTGGCCTTTTTATTTATCAAGAAACTATCTTACGTGTCCCATACTTAGACATACTTCTATGATCAAGGCAGACACACAACGAATATGACTTTTTGGTATTTGTAAATTATCTTTAAAAGGCAAACGTTGGACACAGTTCTGTATTTACATACAACAGAGTGTCTTAGTTTGTCTTAGAGTCCTTCTTATGTTAGCAAGACAGGGGTGACAGATCTGTACTCACGTACAAGAAAGTGACTTATCTTGCTTGTTTAAGTCAAAACAGCGGTGACAGGTCTGTACTCATGTATAACAGGGCGACTTGTTTTGACTTCCTTTTCTTTTCAAAACTTTTTCTTTCTTTGTATAAGATGTATTTTGATGATGCTATACATCCCCCAGATTAATTTGCATACCTCATTCATAGACATTGTCGGTATGTCTCTAACATAGAAATTAAGACCTTTTAGTCATACATCTAAGTTAGTTACACATGACATTTTCTTGATTATTGTATTAGCTTTAAGGAAATCCTTCATGCATTATGCCTACCAACATATCAGACATGAACATGTATATCACTTAGAGTTTATAGTGCATTATGTGTGTAAGTTTAACACTTAGAGTTTGTTAGACGGTGCTAAATTTCGTCACTTTGAACCTATAAATCTAAGACTTCTCTCATTTTTCAATATCCTTTTTTTTTAGGTTTTTATGGTTTTCTCTCTTTTTTACACTTTTAAGTAAACTAATAAAATAAACTAATAACTTAAAACTTTAAAAAATAAAAAAAATCTACTGAAGTCAGGTTACTCCGGATTACGCATGCCATTAAGTTGGACTAACAACTCAAAGCGTAATCTATCAAATGCTTTTGTGAAAAGATCCGCATTGTTGTCTTCCATTGGAACTTTTACAAATTTAATGAAGTTTTTCTCAGCACAGTCACGAATAAAGTGATGTCTTATGTCTATGTGCCTAGTCTTACTGTGCTTAACTGGATTATTAGTGATGGCAATAGTTGACTGATTGTCTATCCTTATGCGGGTATGAGTATAAGTCAAACTGTAATCCCGCAATTGTTGTTGAATCCGCATAACCTGTGAACAGCAACTACCAGCAGCTACATACTCGGCCTCGCACGTTGATACGGCTACCGAAGTTTGTTTCTTGCATTGCCAGAATACTAATCTACCTCCAAGGAACTGACAACCATCCGTTGTTGACTTTCTGTTCAAGCTACACCCTCCGTAGTCTGAATCCGTGTAAGCTTCCAATTCCAGATCTCCATCAGCATGATACCAAAATCTCAACTTCGGTTTCGACTTTAGGTATCTTAGATACCGCTTCACAGCTTTCATGTGCATCTCCTTTGGGTTAGCTTGAAACCTGGTACAAATACAAATAGCAAACATTATATCAGGTCGAGAAGCAGTTAAATACATGAGTGACCCGATCATGGCCCGATATAAAGTCGGATCCATATCGGTATCACTATCTGTACCCGATCCAAGATTGTGATTGACTTGTATCGAAATACTGATATGAGCCGTAAGCTTTGTTCCTTCCATCCCGAAGCGCTCTAAAATGTCATAGACATACTTCGTTTGATGAATAAACATTCCCTCCTTTCGTTGTTAAACTTGTAAACCAAGAAAGAAGTTCAGCTCTCCCATCGCACTCATCTCAAACTTGGACTTCATGACCATCTTAAAATCCTTGCACATTTGTTCATTAGACAACCCAAAGATGATATCGTCCACGTAAACTTGTACCAGTATAAAGTCTTCACCTTTCCTCTTAACGAATAGTGTACTATCTATTCTCCCTCTCTCAAACCCATTGTTTAAGAGGTGAGTAGACAGTGTCTCGTACCATGCCGTAGGTGCCTGATGTAATCCATACAGAGCCTTATCCAGTCGATATACTCTGTCAGGATACTTGGGGATCAGTAAACCCTGGCGGTTTCTCGACATACACCAACTCCTTCACTTTTATGTACAAGAAGGCACTCTTGATGTCTAATTGATATACTTTAAACCCTTTGGAGGACGCGAATGCCAGAAATAATCGAATCGCCTCAAGCCTCCCCACTGGTGCAAATACTTCGTTATAGTCTATCCCTTCTTTCTGGTTGAACCCTTTAACCACGAGTTAAGCCTTGTTACGAGAAAATATGCCTCGATCATCCCGTTTGCACTTAAATACCCATTTGGTCTCTATAGCAACTTCTCCACGAGGCAAAAGCACTAACTCCCACACTTCAAGCTTTCTGAACTGTGAGAGTTCCTCTTGCATAGCTTCAACCCAAGAATTATCCTTTAGAGCCATTTGTACATTCTCTGGCTCTACTTGTGAAATGAGAAACGAGTATAAACATGTATGAAATGCCTTGGAGTCGTTGATCATCGATAACAGCACTGTGTTACTGTTCACACTACTCCTAGTTCTCACACCGGCATGTGGATTCCCTACGATGTATTCAATGGAACACCTTGCATAAGACCATTTTTCGTGATGAAGTTCATCTTCCTTAAGTGAAAGTGTGCCATACGTCTATGCCACAATAGAGATTCGGACTCTGAAGCTTTAGATAATAGACAAATAGTTCCCATCGATGAATCTGCTACATTCATGTCCATCATGTACAGATCATTCACCATTGGGGCTTTCATCATAATCCACTCTTCAGGTATCTTGAATCCCGACTTTAGCACAAACGCTTAACTTTCAGTAAAGATGATTGAATTCTTCTTATTACAGATCTGAAAGACACTGATGAGATTGTGATCAAGTTTATCTACATGGTAGACTTGATCAAGAGTGATTTTCCCATTAGTGACTACTCCTGTTCCAGTGATATTTCCTCCTTTATTCCCAGCAAATGATACAAAACCCTTGTTCCCACTCTTGAAGTCCGTCAGTAGACTTCTTTCCCCAGTCATGAGATGAGAGCAACCACTATCTACGAACCATTTGTTGTTAAGACGTGTATTTAACTCCTGCACATGAAAGAAAACAAGTTAGTTATCACGGGGAACCCAAGCCATAACTGACTTGGTAATACTATTCTCGTCCACATACTTGAACTCTTTCAAATACTCATCTCTCCTTTCAGGTTACTTGGGTTTTTTATTAAGAATCTGTTGTGGAGAGTGATTAATGTTAACTCTTGGCCTTTGGGTTGACATTTGCTGTGGATCCCTAAAATAATTGTTATGATAGTGCAATTCACTATTATATCACTGGGCTCTTCCTGGTGTCTGATGTCTGTTAGGGGTATGTGACCTAACTGGAGTGTAACTCGGGTTAGGTGTAGTACTCCTAAAGATTGGTTGTGGTCCTGACCTAGATTGATTAGGGACTCTATTCGGTGAATAAGTCCTAATAACTTCATTCTGTCTGACTGACAATGGTATTTGTTTAGCACCTACACGTGGTGTTGCATTTAACTTCTTCTCAGTATTTTGAGAACTACTTGAGCTAGCAATACTAGGCACTGATTTTAAGGCTGGTTGGTCTGGTTTCCCTACTATCAGTGTAGACTCTACTTTCTTATAGGGACAACTAGACACAACGTGACCTTTCTCATGACATCTGAAGCAAGACATTTTATCAATTGGCTTTTTATAGGTACCCTTTGACTTAGGTGTCTCACTAGTGTCATGTTCTTTTGGTTCAACTACACTGTTTGCAACCTATTGATTATTATCACTCACAGTTTTTTCCTCTTCTGGTTTGGTGTCACTAGTAGACTGCAGAAACTTAACTTTCTTAATCTTAGGGGTTGTGGTTGACACCTTAGTTGTTGATACCTTATCAGTTTTAGTTACAATTGCTTCCTCTGATTCATCCGTTTCTGTGGTCTTATCCTGAGGTTGAGGCACATAGTTATTATTGAACGGGGGAGGACTTTCCTGATAACCTAGGCCCACTGGTTCCTTAGACTGTCTCTGTGCGTCTAAGATTTTGCCTAGAGTTAGGGATGAGTTCCTAAACTTTTCAAGTTTACTATTGTCCTTTGCAACCTTAACTCTACTTCAGCTAGTTCTACATCCTTAAGGGTGATTTCTTTGGTTAATGATTCTACATGCTCATACTTTAGTTCTAACCTGACACATTGCTCACTCAATTTATCTTTTAGAACTATCACATCCTGAGCATCAACTTTCATCTTGGCCCTTAGATCTTCCTTAATATCTAAAAGACTAGCATTGTCAAATTTTAATGATTGGATTTGAGCTGTCATGGTGGTATGTGTTTCTAGCACTAGATTCAATCTATCATTTAATGTAGCGCACAAAACACATAAATCATGAAATGTAGAAAAGTTAAGAGATACATTTTTGCGATCTGATTCCACGTTAGCCATTTGAGCTGCAAACTTCAGAGTGGTCTGCTCCTCAGATTTTTCCAACATCAAAGGATTTGAATCAGACTGTTGGGTGTCCTCCTTTTCTACTTCATCTCTTTCATCGGTCTCAGTTACCTCAGCCATAAAAGCTCTGGCATTTGACTCCGGATAAGTACTCCAATCATATGTACCGTCTAGTTGTCTATTAGAAGAAACGTTTGGTCTTCCCTGATTCTGATTCTGATAATTCTCAACCTTTGGTCTCTGACATTCTCTGGTAAAATGTCCCAATCCATGACAATTGTAGCACTTCACCTTTGACTTGTCAAAACCAACGTTCTTACTCATACTCAGGTTTCTACCCGTTCTTTTCATAAACCTTTTAACCCTCTGAGTTACCATGGCCAGTTGCCATTGTAGTTCCATTTGTTCTAAATTGTCCGGATTCACCTGATCGTAGTCCTCTTCCCACAGAGATGGATTGTTGATTTTACCTTGAAAGCAGTTGCCGAATGCTGCTACAAACGAAGCCAGAAGGTTCAGATGCTCTTCAGCTGATTTAGCACTCATAGGCATCTTGGTATAACCTTGAGAGGTTGATCCTGAGTGTTGTGCTTTTTCTTCCAGTTTAAAAAATCCTAAGAATGCTCTACTACCATATTCTTCAGATTCAACCGGTATTGAATCTTCTCCAGAAAAGAATGTAGTAGCCCCCAACTTCAGTTTACTAGAAGTTGATGTCTTTGATTTCCCAAAGTACATTTCAGGTTCTTGTACTTGATCAAGTTCCCTCTCCTTCTTCTGCAACTTAAAGTTGTAGGCCCTCAATGTCCTGATGACTCCTTCCAGAGTGAAAGTTTCAAAATTTTCTTCATCATGCTTTATCAGTGCAGTTTACATTTCCCACTTTGCTAGCAAAGCATCTAGAAGCTTCTCTATCTTTTCTGTTTCTTGATACTCAACACTATGATTATTAAGTTCAGTCAACAGATGGTAGAAACTTGTAATTTTTTCATCCAATGTCTCATTCTTCAGTGACTTGAAGATTGCAAATTGCTGTTTTAGCAATTTTGTCCACCCCTTTCTAACCCTAGGATTTCCCTCATGCCTCTTCTCTAGAGATTCCTAGAGCTCTTTAGATGTTCTGTGAGTTCTGAACGTGTGTAGAATCTCCAAAGGCAATGCCATCCTTATCGATGATAGAGCTTGATTCTCGGCTTCATAAATCTTCTTGTCATCATCTTTCATATTTTGATACGACAAAACCTTTAATCTACCCTCAAGCTCTTGTGTTGGGGGAACATAGCCTTCGTCTATGCATATCCACATACGCATACCGTTAAATCTCGCGAAGTCTGCAAATCTGTCCATCCACCAGTAATAGTCTTCTAACTTCATCAGCTTGGGCGGTGAAGTGGATTTGCCTACTTCGTGGTCCATTTCCATAAACTTATGCAAACTTGACATTCTTTTAAAACTTTTTGTTTTCGAACTTAAACAATTTAATTTAAAAATAAACTTAAAACAAATCTTACGGACATAATTAAGTTCGTATAATTTTAATATTAAATTCGTTTTGCAAATTAAATTTGTTTGAGTGTTAAGTTCGAAATCAACAAGTTCGAAAGCCTGCAAGTTCGAGAAACCCTAATCCTTCTAACAAGTTTGAATATGTCAAATTTGAATGACATGTTCGAGCGAAATCAAGTTCGTGAAACCCTAAACAGTCAACTTCGAATCCCTGACAAGTTCGAGAACAATCAAATTCGAATCCCTGACAAGTTCAAGACCCAAACAAATTCGAATCCCAGACAAGTTCGAGACCCAAACAAATTCGAATCCCTGAATATGTTCGTGGAGGAGCGTATTCTGACAAGTTCGAATAACCCTAACTCACCCCTTATGTTCGACCGCCGCAAGTTCGAGAAACACCAAAAATTCAACTTTTTTCAATTTTTCAGATTAAATCAGTGTATTTAGGATTAAAACAGTGATTTCGACTGAAAATATGAACTAAGATGAACTTATTCTAATAAACTTGCATGAAAAACGCTGAAAAACTTCGAAAATACGTGATTTAACCGATAAAACGTCAAGAAACCTTATGAATCTTCACCAAGCGCGACGAACACGAAGAACAATCACGATGGCTCTGATACCACTTGTAAGGTCACCAAGTCTACGGATCTGATCTTGACGCGACGCCGTCCAACGAGTGCGGAATCTTCGTTAGACACTTAACGGATCGATCACGCATGAAACACGAAGCCGAACATGATGCTAGCCGATGTAAGAAACGACCTCGCACGATGTATTGCTCCAAGAACACTCTCTGCAAACCTTTCTTAGCTTGCACGTGCACTATACGAGCTCTGAAATTCGTATTTCTCAAAGATTATCAATAAAACTGATTAAGTTCTAATTATAATCAAATAAGTTCGTTTAGGCCCAAGCCCACGAACTTAATTAAGTTCAAGGCCAACACCCTACGAACTTAGCTCCACTAAGTTCTCCTGGGGTGGCTTAAGTTTGTGGCTTAGCCTTAGAAATTATCTTCTCATCTTAGAACTTATCTGCACATTCTAGAACTTAAGTTCACAGTCTAGAACTTAACTTGACACTCTATAACTTAATACGCAAATGCAGATATCATACACAATCGTGAATTAACACACATAACTTGTATTAATAAAGCCTCAACCATTACATATGACTATCTACGACATATCTAGACTGCTATCGTCACACAGGGTAAACTAACATGCCATGTTCCCCACTCTAAGTTTTAGAGAGGTTGACGAGGGGTTCGAGATATACGACAAGGAAACTAATCAGTCGTATATTGAGGACTACACGGAGCAGGAGAGGAGAGAGAGAGAGAGAGAGAGAGAGAGAGAGAGAGAGCAAAAGGCCGAGAATGAAGCGGGTGTTCGGCACGAAGAGCCGAACAAAGGGACATCTACCTCGCACAGTCGAGGTAATGACGATATTGACGTCAACCGCGTTATGAAGCGGTTATACGATCTTGTGGTGAGTCACGGGGATTTTCGCGAGGAAGTGACTCAGAGGTTAGATGACATGAGCGGTAGATTGACCCATGTTTATGATAGGGTTGACTACATTCAGGAGTGGGTAGATCGGATTTATGATGTGCAGATAGCCACGACATATCAAAATTCCTACTACCTGCAGCATAACCGGGCGTATTGAGAAGGAATCCAATGTCACGAGGATTTCCAAGCTGGTATGTCGTACCAGTCGTATGCTAATTACACTATGCCCCAGTATTAGACCTATGACCCTGCCGTAGATACATGTCAGCGCTATCCGGCACATGACAGGCAGGATTTGTCCGACCAAATCCCCGCTCACCTATATCCACCACCACCATCGAACCCCGCTGATCAGGGCCCGTACGGAGATTTCTACAGCAGCATCTTCGGTCCGCCGCCTCCGTACCAATGATCGGGTACTATCTTTTCTTGTTCTTTGTTCTTTATTTTTTGTACTTTCTTTCATTCTTAGTTATGTAGTTGCATTTTAATTTCTTTATTTTAGTAGTTTTTATTTTTATTTAGCCGAGTCCTTTTCTAGATTTTTAAATGATTATATACTCTTTTGAATTTCCCCCATTTAACTCCTGTTTTCCGATCAGGTCGTGGAAAATGATGATAAATAGAAAATATATACACTCGGGAATTGACTAGTGTTTATAGGATATTCTATAATTAAGAAAAGAGTCGTAATAATAATTAAAATTTTTGTTATGTAAATCGAATTCAAGTAGGTTAAAATATATTCGGGCTTAAATATAAGTAATGTGTCAAAAGATTTAGGAAAACTCATGCAATAAGAGGGAGAGCTTAAACATGTTTTCAGCCTCAAAAATTAGTCAATGATAGTCTAGATGGTTCGGGAAATTAAGTCCTTTGGGGTACCACTCATGCCTAATCTCCTAAAGCCATCTGGTTTGGGAGCGATTGACCTAAATCTCGCTACATGAACCAGCTAGATATCATGAGTTAGAGAAAAAAAAAAGATATAAGCATGGCATTAAAAAATAAAATTTTGTCGTAAACATGTATAGATAGAAAAGACGCTCAAAAGACCCACGTGTTTTAAGTCTTATAACCTTGAGCTAAAATGGTAATTTCCAAGAGTGAGATACATTATATAAATTCTAAGAGAAATATATTTTTAACTGAAAAAGTCTTAGGCTCACATTTTAAAAAAATTTTAATGAATTATTGTGAAGGCTAGCTTAACATAGAAGTGCTAGACACACTGCTAATATATTTGGTACATAGTTAATTCTGATTCCAAAGGCTTGTTCGAGGACGACCAAGAGTTAAGTTGTGGAGGTTTGATAAGACTATAATTTTATGTGTTTTCGGTATCGTTTAAGGCTTATTTTATGCACGTGTGCTTCGTAACTACCATACTTTTACTCCCAAATTGTGTTTCAATGTCAAGAATTCAAACGAAAGCAGCTCGAGAAAATTCAGCACGAAACGAGCCGGTGGGGGCGCAGACCTGCGTTCCAAACAGAACTATTTAGAGTTAGAGGGCACTTCTAGCGCAGACTGGCGTAGCCCAGGCCGTACCCCCCAGCACAGGGTCGGGCGCAGGCCTACGCCTGGGCCTACGCTCGTGCGGCGTGAAAACCCTACAGCCGCTTTTCTACATCCAAAACCCTAATTCTCACCTTCTCTATAAATAGAGAGCGATGACATTCGTTTTAGGAGGTCCCGAAATATTGAAAAGATTGGCAAAGCCCTGCCAGAGTTGGTTCATGGATCGAGTACGAATAAGGTGGAGTGCAACTGTTCGTGCCATTGAAGCCTACGATAATGTCTCCAATCATTCCCGGTGAAGAACACATGATAAGAGGCTAAACCACCATAGCCATTTGTGGATGATCTACGGCTAAGTTTTATTGACTTGAATTTATTTTTATGTATTGATGTATTGGGATATTTGAGTAATTGGGTGATGCAAATGATATACATTTGGTTGTTTTTATGAGTAAATGGTTTAATTGGTAAAAGCAAGATAGTTTATAGTGATATTATTATTTGTTTCGAGTCCATTAGTTTAGAGATTAAGACAAGTAATGAATGTTGCAAACGCTATGCTTAAAGTATTTACCATTAATATGACTAAGCATTTGGTTTTGTCTATGTGACCGTTGCATGATATTCAAGTGGATAATAACTTATGCCGTAGTGATTTCGTAAATGGTTATCTTTAAATTCGATCTTTTAATCAATTGTTATTTGCTTGCCATTGTTTTCGTAGTAATTTAGTCGTAATCACCATTTCAAACAAATCACTCATTTCACAAGTTAATCGCTTTTAATAAACTTAAGAAACTAGCAATTTAACCCTAATTCACCTATGCACTCCCTGCGGATTCGACCCTTACTTCTCTACACTAATAGTTAGTTTTAAGGTTATTTCTACAGGCCATAATGACGGCTACCTCATTGATTTTAGCCGTAAACTCCTCTAAATGCTCGTAAGGTTCCTCACTTGGCATCCCTTGGAAAATAGGAAGAATTTGAAATAATTGAGGACGAACTTCAGGTTCATTCTCATATTCAGGGTATCGAATAGGAGAAAGGTCAGGCACATCGCCAGGGCGGTAATGTGACTTAACCGTCCTTCTCACGTGTTCACCCATCCTAACGACTACACGCTCTGGTTCTTCTTGCTCGCGGTTACTCGGCGAAATCGAACGACCTTCTAAAATAGGAATCTCTTCCTCTTGAGCGTTTCCGTCCTCCGTGTGCCTCCGCTGATCGCTTGAACTCTCCGTGATTAATCTTTTTAACGTTCTTTCGGTGAGATTTAGCTACTTTTTCAATTTCGGGTTCGAATTGTAGCGACAATCCTTTAGTCGATCAACATGTGAGCATAAACTACTAAAAACTTAAATTAAATTACTTAATTCAACTAATTATATTTTTGGTGGTAAAGTAGAGGACTACAATTGCCTTTTTGGGTTTTTTGATTTTTTATGTGATTTTTAATAATAAGAAATAAAGACAAAAGATAATTAAAACTAAAGTACTTAAAATTAAACTAAGGCCAAACTAACTTTCTAGCCCTAACTAGCGTTACCACTCCCCGGCGATGGCGCCAAAATCTGACGAGCCGTCGATGTGGCCCGTAGAAATAACTTTAAAAACTAACTATTAGCGTACAGAAGTAAGGGTCGAATCCACAGGGAGTGCGTATGTGACTTAGGTTTAAATTTCTAGTTTCTTAAGTTTATTAAAAGCGATTAAATTGTGAAATGAGTGATTTGTTTGGAATGGTGATTACGCCTAAATTACTACGAAAACAATGGCAAGCAGAAAACAATGATTAAAAGATCGAATTTAAAGATAACCATTTACGAAAACACAACGACAAAAAGTTATTATCCAATTGAATATAATGCAACGTTCACATAGACATAACCAATTGCTTAGTCATATTAATCGTAAATACTTTAACCAATAAATCTCGGCATAGCGCATGAAACTTTCATTACTTGTCATAATCCCTAAACTAATGGACTCGGCACAAATAATAATATCACTATGAACTATCTTGCTTTTACCAATTAAACTATTTACTCAACATAAAAAAACAACCAAATGTATATCATTTGCATCACACCAAATATTCATATCCAAATACATTAATACATAAAAATAGATTCAAGTTAATAAAACTTAGTCGTAGATCCTCCGCAAATGGCTATGGTGGTTCACCCTCTCATCGTGTGTTTTTCACCGGGAATGATTGGAGACATCATCATAGGCTACAATGGCACGAACGGTTGCACTTCACCTTCTTCGTACTCGATTAGTGAACCAACTCCGGTAGGGCTTCGCCAATCTTTTCAATATTTCGAGACCTCTCAAAAACGAATGCCATCGCTCTCTTTTTATAGAAAATGTGAGAATTAGGGTTTTGGATGCAGAAAAGCAGTTGTAGGGTTTTCATGCCGCACGAGCGTAGGCCCAGGCGTAGGCCTGCGCCCGGCCTTGCGTTGGGGGCTACGACCTGGGCTACGCAGGTCTTCGCTGGAAGTTCTCTCTAACTCCAAATAGTTCTGTTTTGAAGCGTAGAGTGGCGCAGGTCTACGCCCTCACCGGCTCAATTCTCGCTAAATTTTCCCGAGCTGCTTCCAACTGACTTCTTGACCCTGAAACACAAATATGGTGTAAAAGTACGACACTTACGAAGTAAAAGTGCATATATAAGACTTAAAAAGATACCAAAAACACATAATAATATAGTATCATCGTGTGTTCTTCACCGGGAATCATTGGAGATATCATCGTAGGCTTTAATGGCACGAACGGTTGAACTCCACTTGAGGACATACTTCGGAATGATGAGATGGATCACCCCATGTGACACAGTTAACCGATAAATTTAGGTTTGAATTAAGATCCCTCATCAGTTGATCCATTTTTTTACCTAACTCTAAAATTCTACGTCTTGCAACTTGACTTATACTCGGAAGGGGCAATTCACGCGGGTTCCAGAACAACGTATCTACAAGTGACGCCGTAGACGACACAGGTGGGTTGAACTCCTATATCGGGCGCAGCTCTTCATACGCGTATCATCAATCTTCACGTAATCGACTGCCTTGAACAGAGCAACAGTGAGTTTGTAAGATCATAAAACAGCATCCCGTGCTCTCCCGACCTCCCGTACTGCTGTACAACACACCGCGGCTGACTAGGTTCGGTTTAATCTAGATACAAACACCGAGCGAAGTGGTACTCGAGCGTAAATACGCCTAACCCCTGAAAGCGCGTAAGCTACGCCTTGTCCGTATGGTCGGGCGTGTACGCCAAAGAACCCTCCACGCATGTATTCTTACAGCCTGTTTCATTATCTATTCCCGTGCTATCGGAACACTCTTCTCTCTAAGAATCGCGTCCCTCAAGAAGACGTCAAGCGAACCCCCAGTAGAGCCTGTCACGGTTACTCTCGTTACTGTCGAAGAAGGGGGCCTAATCAAGCTAAAACGCAGTGCGTTCACTCAACGTTGACAGAGAAAATAGCCAGTGAGAAGCACCCTGGACATGTGGCGACGGTCTTACTGTATTGAGGTCGAGTAGCGGTCCGCAAAATATGTAAATGAACGATGGGACGTTGGGCGATAGCCAACTCCGGCCTCGAAATTGATCTCTACACTAAGAATCCGAGTACACAGATAAATTTAATTTGGTCTGGAGTCATAATCATCGCGCGTGTCTGGAAAACAACGATGAAGGCCTACCAATAAGAAGATAATCCCAGTACACATGAGAAAGGGCTTGTGAGGAGC